>JALIZH010014877.1:0-114186 GCA_030522465.1 Rhipicephalus appendiculatus | reverse complement strand
CTGTTCATACATGAAGCAGGCTAGGTACTTAAAAGTTATTTCAAGTTTGCTAAGTAACTCTACTATCAGGCCATATATACATTACCATGTATGACTGTTGTTGACCCCTTTTCAGAGCAAATTTAAAAAAATAGATCTTCATCATCTTCATCGTGCACACTGTTCATTGTTTTATAGAATGACGCAGGGAGCGATCGCGATTCACAATGACCGTATCTGCCGTCCTTATTTTTTTAGAAACTGGAATAAACATTCACAGCTGACGCAGCGAACGGAGGTCCGAATGTCAGGTTTGTAGCGCTGAGCATCGCATTACGTGCCGTAGTTGAGGATGCATTGAGAAAGTAAACTTCACCTTGACGCGCTCTGGCAATGTTCTGCGTTACGAAATGCGCCTTTTAATAAACAAGAGGACTGGGAGGAAAGCCCTAAGCAGCGGCGATCCCCAGGAATAACTAAGGGCTGTCCAAAGGGCCCGCGAACGGGCGGAGGACCATGGTCATCCGGTCCCAACGTGGGCGCGGCCCGCAACTACGAGCGTGTAGTTCCTTTGGACCTCATTAAAGTTTGTTGACTGACTGACTGACTGTCAGGTACGGCTGCATACAGCTCTTCCATGTAGTAGAATACATAGTACGCTTAATCGCATTGTTTAAACAAATCTTTAAACCATTCGTGACCGAAGGCGGTCAGAGCCACGCTGAGGTCTGTCGAATTCGGGGGGAAGGGGAAGCGGTTTGCATATTAACCTTTAATTCAGCCTGACAGAATTGGAGAAAAACTCAGCCGACGCAAAAGATTAAGATCAGTATATATAGCTGAAAAGAAAATGCCCACAAACGTTAGGGTGGAAACCCTAGTTGGCTGGTGTGGTTCCATATCGATATAAAGGAGGAAGACAAAACACGACACAGAAAAGGAAACACGCAGGACAAATGCTCTGTTTTACCTATACGGGTGCTTTATCTATCTATCTATCTATCTATCTATCTATCTATCTATCTATCTATCTATCTATCTATCTATCTATCTATCTATCTATCTATCTATCTATCTATCTATCTATCTATCTATCTATCTATCTATCTATCTATCTATCTATCTATCTATCTATCTATCTATCTATCTATCTATCTATCTATCTACACAAAGTACGCATTACGATGATAATGATTATAATATAAAGATGGAGCATATAATCAGTAATAATTTCTGGGGTTTTCTACGCGACAAACCAAGTTATGGATTGATTTTAACCACTTGCGGTTCTGTAAGGTGGACCTAAACAAAGTATGTGGGTGTTGTTGCGTTTATCCCTCATCGAAATGCGGCCGCCGTGGCTGGGAATCGAACCCACGACCTCGGACTTAGCAGCGCTACACCTCAGCCTGCTAAGCTACCACGGCTTAGTAACGAAGAGTGCACGTCAAGAACAGTCCGTGTTCAAACTCAAATTCTCTCTCTCTCTTTCAAAGTAAGAGAACGGAATGTATTGCAGTAGCACGGCTAATTGGGCTAGTTGGTATTGGTTCATCTTTTGACTGAATAGGGCGCGCACACAGACACGGACACTAGAAGAAGAAAACGCACACAACAAAGGCGCCTATGTTGTGGCGCCTGTGTTATGTGCGTTTTCTTCTTCTAGTGTCCGTGTCTGTGTGCGCGCCCTATTCAGTCAAAAGATAAGATAACGGAATCTCCAGAGCGCTGGAACTCGAAGCCACGCCAGGGGGGCGGAAACTCCCTATACCTCCCATGTGACGCGCTCTCGCATGCTGATACGCAGCGGCAGCGCCGCTTTTACTACTGGCGGCTGCCGGGCATCCAACTAGAAATAAATCACAAACAGAACATTTCTTTCATGACGTCACTGGTGAGGTCACCAAATAGAGGGAAAGGGCGCAAAACTGAGAGGAGGAGGGTTGCCGCGGAAGCCCTCCTTTCCCACTTCGCATGCAAGCGGGATGTGTTCGTGCCCTCTTTCAGGTCCGCTGGCCGCTTGGGCGACGCGGCCATTCGTAAAATTTCGTTAACATTTTTGAAAATTTAGTTCGTGTGTTCTGAAGCGGCGAAACTTAAGCGGACCGATTGCTCAGTAAGACAAAACTCGATCGACACAAATAAAATAAATTTTTTTATTGCATGTTTCGTATAAAAAAAAAAAACAGACATACGCGTAGTCTGAAAGTGTCAATCTATAAAAGCAGCTTTAATTCACAACTTAAATGTGGACATAATGAGCAAACAGTGGACCCAGAATATCCGAACCAATGCGAAAATTATCAACAATCACGAGCAGGACACGTCGTGTTTGACTCAATCACGTTTGTTATGACGGCGCACATATTTTTCTTACAGAATTTGACTACCAAACGAGGCAGAAGTTCAGAGGAACAGAGAGGCTTGAAGCGATGAGAAATTCTTCAAGAAAGAACGTCGCTGAAAACAATGTTTCGGCAAGTTGAATTGTCTTCGTCAGGGCAGCAGCGTTGCCTTGACGAAGAAAAGTTCACTTGTCAAAAGGTTGGCTCCAGCGACATTTCTAGAAGCTTTCAGTCCATCACATGCATTTCAGTGACAGTATTAGAAGTGAAGAACCACAAAGCTTCAAACTGGCTACATGAATTTCATGAACAGGAAGGAGCCTAAAATTGCTTCACATCATTTGAGCTACATGCCAAAAGTAAAAGATGAAAAGTTATGTAGCCGAGCCAACACCCACTCAAGCCTTTCATTAAACGTATTTTGCCGACACCGGGTAGGCTGTTGTCTTGACCATTTGTCTAGCGACACTGCGCTTATGTCAGTACAGTCAGGCTTGCAGAGAAATGAGTTTACTCGTGTACTCATGCAAATTTAATACCTGCTGAAATAATGGGCCCAAATACTTGTGCTCACCCGTTGCCACTGGGAAACCTGAAAAGCCTTCGCGGAACTCGAAATCCCCGGGTTAACACACCGCAGAGCTGCGAAAAACATGTGACGCCCGATTTAGCCATCTTCGTCTTATGCATGGTTGACTTGCTCGGCGTAGCTCACTGCGGCTTCCGTTCTCTGCACGCCACAACTTACTGTTTTATCTTACCCGTACTTGGCACGCCAACCGAGCAAGATAACTGAGCGCGATCCAACTTGTGATATCGCTGAGCGAGTGGCAAGGAGGACCGGAGGCGAGCGCTACGAATTCAAGTTAACCACTACCCGCGCTTCGCCTGATTCAAAATTCACAAAATAAGAAACAAAACAAGACAAATGAGCGAAATAAGAGTTGTTTACAGTGAAATCAAATTTCTTTATTTGTAAAAACTCGCGAAAGCAAATAAATGCGAACATCCACATCAACCTCACTTCGATCAACCAGATCTTAGGATGCCCGGCAACCGCTATGAGCGTGCATGTTCCTTGAAACCGAAACTAGCGCTGAGTTTCCGGGGCCTGGCCACGCCCTGTATTCCCCTAGTTGTCAATCGTTGGTACGCGTTGTTGTTGTTGTTGTTGTTGTTGTTACCTTTGGTACGGCTCATACCCACTCCGGGGGATCGGCCAAGAGATCACTATATGAAGAAGTTAGACTTTTCGATTTTATGAATTTTGATGTTGTGCTCACAACCAAAAGAACACCGTATATAATCAGAAAGTGTGCAATAATTGCAGATGTAACTTTGTTTTCCTCCTTTCAGGTGCGCGGTGAGGCTTGCGTTCACAAACCAACCTTATCCTTGTATATATATATATTTTTTTTTTCATCGGTTTTGTGCCCTTAGTGCGTCAGATACACAAAGTATGCCGATGTTCCGTGTTCACAAACCAATCTTGTAGTTATCTTTTACCCTGTTACCGCTTTCGTGTCCTTATAACGCACGTAGAGTGTTCAGAAACTTAAGGAAAACATGAGATAAGGATGAAATTGGTTTGTGAACACGGGCCGAGTAAGGCGAATTCGAATTCTAACGAACCCCGCGGCACCTCTGAAGACGTCAGCGAATGAGGAGCGGAGGATGGAACGAGGACCGTTGCCACGGCCCGATGAGTCAGCGGCGGCGGCAGAAAGAACTTGTTGCGAGCAGAGGCGACGGGTGGCTTTGGCGTCGGCCGAAAAGGCTTTTGAGCGTAAATAAAAACGAACACAGCAGGTGCACAGAGAAGAAGAAGAAGAAGAGGAGCGGCCACGCAGAGAAACCGGTTTCCCAGCGATGGAACGTCGCCGCGTGCTTATCGCCTGTGGCACGGTCACCTTTTTCCGGCCGTAGTAGAGGAGAGGCGCTCGACGAAGTTTTCTTTTTCGCAGCCTCGCCTACGATGCGTTTTGACGATCTCGCGCGGGCCGTGTCACCTAGGTTGCGCCTTACGAAGTGGCTGAAGATATCGGGAATATTCGATCTTATACATCGTCCTTAGTCTTCTTGAACCTTGTGCACTGTATAAACGTACAGTAGAGATAGAAAGAAACGCAAACAGCGCTGTTCTCATCACGCTCCAACTTGGTAGCAATAAAAAGATGTTCGAATGGTTATTGATTGTATCATCGATGACTCTGTTGGCTTTCTATTACTATCCAGGCATACAAGTGCTTGAAAAGAAATGGGAAGCAACACAGAATGTACATGCTATGTTGAACCCGCACTGTTTCCGCGTTTCTTTCCATACCCACTGTACATTGCTTTGCTTCATGTGTATGCTGCCCTGTGTAATACCGGGGCCTTTAGGGGGTATTATGAAATAAATAAAATTATTGACATTCTGCAAGTGCGGTTATCTATCTAGCTCAGTGTTTAAAGAAAAAAAAAATACTTTAGCTCAGTAGTAAAGGCAGTTGCCTTCGGAGCTTGAGCGCATTGTTCAAACGCAGCACCACCGAGAACATTTATGTTTCATACATTCATTTCCTCATGGCGATGAGCGTCTCACATGACAGAGAAATGGACGAAGAGTTTTCTAGTTGAGTCGGCTTTAATAAGGAGAACACAGTCATATTACACTCCGTGAAAATTTATGCACTTTTATTTCTTAACGTCCAACAACGCTGTAACAACTTGTATGAAGGCACATTTCGTGTTATGAGGGATCACCATTACCCATCAGTCTTTCTTTCTTTCCTTCCTTCTTTCCTGCTTTCTATTTCTTTCTTTCCTTCCTTCCTTTTTTTTTTCTTTCTTTCTTTCTTTCGCTCCCATCGAAATGCCCCGGGCAATCAAAGCTTCAGGCGCTGCGCCGTGCTCCCGACCGGGCTGCAGAAATTAGGCGCCTTTTCCTTCTTCGAACCACAACCACTACCACCAATCAAAGCTTCGCCTTCGTGCTTCGTGCAGCGTGACAACAAGGCCTCCACAGGCTTACCACGAGTTCGGTACTGTAGCAGCACGATTTGTATTGCGTTTCGGTTATCTCGGCGCTACGTCTAAACTACGGGGCTGTTGACTTCGAGCAGCGCTGACCGTGACGCTATGCGACGCGCTAAGGAGTGCGGACGAAGCGAGAGCGTGCGTGACGGGACTTCGGGCTTCCGGAGCTCGATCTCTCACGCAAGAACGGAAAGAGATGTTGCATGTTTTGTTGTCGTTGCAGAAATCGTTTTTCGCACAGCGCGCACGACCCTTTGCATGCCGTTCGCTCAGGACCGTGGGAGGCACGCGACTGGCGGTCAGCGTTGTTGTTTTCCGCTGCGTCACGGTCAATCTCGATCGCACAGCACGGCTTCCGGTGGAACGCACGAAGACGTTTCATTGAATGATGCCAGCCGTGCTTTCTAGCGGTAATGTGCGCGACCGAAGAGAAATTTCCTTGTAGAAAGCTGCAACAGAGAAAACCGAAGCCGTGGGCCATAGAACGTTCGTTGTAGCGAGGTTTTCGTTATCGCGGGATTAGTTGCAGTTGCTAACCTATAGTGTGTGCACGGTGCAGCGCTTGACGCAATGCGAACAAGCGACGCGTTCTGTAGAGAGGGCGAGGAATGTTTGCGGGAAAAATGAACCCAGGACGTCTTCCGTACCCAAGCGATTAAAGATCTCCCGTCAGGTTACATTAGATATCCGCGAAGTGCACGCGTCGCGTGGGAGAAAAAAGGAGAAAAAAAAAAGAGGGAGAGAAAAAGAAAAACCCGAGCCTTCGTCGATTGGTCGATGTGGAGGTGGCAGACACGTGGACTCGCGCGCTCCTTCGTGCACCTTATACGTTCAAGACTCTCCAATGTCCTTCGCAATGACCGGTCTGTCATAGCGACCGGTCACTGACCGGTCGCAAGGAACAGCCGGTCTGTAGTATAAGCACTATCGCATTGGAACTCAGAGATACAGAGGGACCGGTGCTCTTACAACCATCGAGAAAATCCGCGAACTCATGCGAACGACGCAGCCTGCTCCGCTCCCTCTTCGCTTCCACGCCACGTGCGCATTCCCTCCCGATCGAGCTACGTCGTCGCCTCGTCGTCAATCAATTTGCGATCGTCTTTTAGCGCGCGCCCCGGCCCTCGCGTCGCAAAAGGAAGAAGCGACGACAGCGCCGTGGAGTCTTGCGAGGCGCGCGGAATAGCAACAACACTCCTCTGCCACCGCCGCATACCAAACACAGCGTGACGTCCCGAGGCTAGAAGATCAGCGCCGTTCCCTTCTTCGCCCCGTTCCTATCTCTGCATTGCACACCGCGCGTAAATAAATCCTCCGCTCTGTCGTCTCTTCGGAGAACGCGCTTAGGATAAATCTATATATGTGTGCGCGTGCAGGTACTTACGCATACAACCTACAAGCGCGTGTAATGTAGGTCGCGCTCCCTCCTGCAAATCGCTTATGCGGATGCCGCTGCCTTTTTCCCTGGCTGCACAGATCGACAGGGAATTCGCGCATGCTGTACGAGCCCTCCCCAAGGCGTCTTGAATCGATCGGACCTCGTGGTGGAACTAAAGGTATACGCACACATCGCGAAATGCTTGCCCGAGGCTATCTATATATTACCGCCTAGATACGCGGTGCGTATACGTCCTTCCAATCCGTGCTTGCTCTGCGTAGATACATTCTGGTAGACCGCAGCATTACGACGGCTTCGGCGAAGCGAGGAACGACGACGAACCAAGAGACTAAAAATCCCGGCCAAGCTGTTTTTTCATCCTTGCGCGCTTGACTTGGCCCGACTGGCTCGCTCGAATGTGTTTGTACCGCTGCAGGCGTGGTATTGCCATTGCATTAGAACTGAAGACTGAACTGAGTGGTATTTGCCGAGTCAGTTAGTATATATAGCCATTGCATTGCTTATAACCGGTTAGTATAGCCATTGCATTGCTTATAGCCGGTTAGTATAGCCATTGCATTGCTTATAACCGGTTAGTATAGCCACTGAAAATTGAGCTAGTTGGTATACACTCACAGCCCTGAGAGAGTGCTAGCCACTCCCTTTGCGGGAGTAAACGCTTGTCCCATATTTCACTCTCTTTTCAGGAGTGCTGAGAACTCTCTGCTACGCAGAGTAGGCACACTCTCCCGACAGAGTTCTGGTACTCTGGCTGAGCGAGAGTGAACAAGCTCTCTCCCCAGAGTAAAGTCACGCTTCTGAAATGGAGTGCATACACTCTCTGCGGGAGTTACGCTACTCTCTCACAGAATTTTATAATCTGGTCTGGCTAGAGTGCATCAACTCCCTCCAAGAGTAGAAGCACTCTTTCTGCTAGGACTAATGCAAAAAAAAAAGAAAAAAAATTAATAATTGTCGAGCATTTTCTACAATCTAATAGTGAACAGGTTGAGATTTTTGAAGATTACGTCGCATATACGGGACAGGCATCGGCACACACATTACAATCGTACACAACATAGCAACACTGAACATATACCGCTCGCGCTACGGACAACCGTACTTTCAGCAACCGGTATATATACACATGATGTCTGGCCCCCCTTCTAGTGCCGGTGGCGCAACATCTCTATTGTGCGTATTTAAAGACAAACATACACCGAGCCCGTGTAAGTATCTGGTGATCGTTAGGATCACTGTAGGCACGTCTGCCTTTTACTATAAAACTACCTAACATTCAACGCCATTTTCGTTATTAAATTTCAATTATCAGCTGGCATTCTGTCATATCGGCTCAATGTGGTTCATAAGTCTGGGTGCTGTAGCTTCGCGCTTACAAATATAGTTGGGACGATATTTCAGCAGGGCTGGCCAAGGAATAATCTACGAACGTTACGATCCGGCGTCCGATCCGACTTGCGGTGCTGCGGCATGTACTACAAGTATGCAAAAAAAAAAAAAAACAACGCCGGTCGGTAAAACCACAAATCAAGCGCATCTAGGCAATCCTTACAGTTTTCCTTACCTCGGGTACACTTTAATGGGATAGTGAGAGGCTTGAGAAATGCGCAAATCTCAACCTACGCGAGCCACTTGCGCCGAGATCGGGCCAACCAAATACGACCCGTACGAGCACGACTCCCAGCGAAGGTAGGCCTAGCGTACCGGCCGAGTCCGTCTACATGTCATCGGCGCTTCTGCGCTTAATAATACGCGATTCCGATGAGTAATAATGACTGTACAGTAGAGCTTTGGCATCGGTTAACCTGACTGAATGTGCAGCGATGGCGTAGTGGTTAGAGCATCAGCCTCGCATGCAAGAGGTCCGTGGTTCGAATCCCGGTGCCGGACAATTCCCAACCGGATTAAAAAAAAAAAACAATCCGCGTGATGATGGAATTGTGTAAAGAGGCCTGGGGTGCAGCCTCACTGGCGACCACAGCCAGCAATGCACTCCCTCACCAGAGCAGGATTGGCCACCCTGGTGCAGTACTTGGCCACTACCTCCCACATGAATACACCAATTAACCCTCGGCCCTCAGTCCCCAGCGGCTGCGAAGCAACTGACCAAGGCGGCGGTCAGACCTGCGACGCAGCGGAGGGTGCTAAGAATCTCTGGGTCCGAACAGGCCGCCATTGGAATCTGAACTTGGCTACGTTTAACGCCAGAACTTTATCTAGCGAGGCGAGTCTAGCTGTACTGCTCGAGGAATTAGAGGGTGTTAAATGGGATGTAATAGGGCTCAGTGAGGTTAGGAGGACACATGAGGCTTTTACAGTGCTGAAGAACGGACACGTCCTATGCTATCGTGGCTTAGCTGACAGAAGAGAACTAGGAGTGGGGTTCCTTATTCATAAAAATATAGCTGGTAATATAGAGGAATACTATAGCATTAATGAGAGGGTGGTATGTATCGTAATTAAGTTTAATAAGAGGTACAAGATGAAGGTGGTACAGGCCTACGCGCCTACATCAAGCCATGATGATCAACTGGTTGAACGCTTCTACGAAGACGTAGAATCAGCAATGAGTAAGGTAAAGACACAGTATACTGTACTGATGGGCGACTTTAATGCAAAGGTAGGCAAGAAGCAGGCTGGAGATCATGCAGTTGGGGAATATGGCATCGGCTCTAGAAACGACAGAGGGGAGTTACTAGTAGAATTCGCAGAACGCAATAATTTACGGATCTTGAATACCTTCTACAGAAAACGGGCTACACGTAAGTGGACGTGGAGGAGTCCTAATGGTGAAACTAAAAATGAAATAGACTTCATATTGTGTGCCCACCCGGGCATTGTACAGGATGTGGAAGTCGTTAACAAGATCCGATGCAGTGACCACAGAATGGTAAGATCTAGAATTCACCTAGACTTGAGAAAGGAACGGCAGAAACTAATACGCAAGAAACCGATTAATGAACTAGCTCTGAGAGGGAAAGTACAGGAATTCAGAGTTTCACTTCAGAATAGGTACGCGGCTTTAACCGAGGAAACCGACCTTAGCGTTGACGCAATGAATGATAATCTGACTAGTATCATTAAGGAGTGTGCAGTGGAAGTCGGGGGGTACAGTCGTTAGACAGGACACTGGTAAGCTATCCCAAGAGACGAAAAACCTCATTAAGAAACGTCAAACCATGAAAGCCTCAAATGCAACAGACAAAATAGAGCTGGCGGAGCTTTCCAAGTTAATCAATAGGCGTAAAGTAGCCGACATAAGAAAGTATAACATGGAGAAAATTGAGCATGCTCTAAAGAACGGAAGAAGCCTCAAAGCTATGAAGAGAAAACTGTGCATAGGCAAAAATCAGATGTATGCATTAAGGGACAAGGAAGGCAAGGTCACAACCAATATGGATAGAATAGTTGAGGTAGCGGAAGAGTTCTACAGAGATCTGTACAGCAGCCGAGACGGTCAGGATGATAACGTCAGAAGCAATAATAGCCCAGAGGAATCTGACATCCCACCAGTATTGACAGGAGAAGTAAAGAAAGCCCTAAAGGGGAATGCAAAGAGGCAAAGCCGCTGGTGAGGATCAGATAACGTCAGACCTGTTGAAAGACGGTGGAGAGATTGTGTTAGAAAAACTGGCCACCCTGTATACGAAGTGTCTCTCGACGGGGACGATACCAGATTCTTGGAAGAATGCCAACATCATCTTGATCCATAAGAAAGGGGACGTCAAGGACCTGAAAAATTACAGGCCCATCAGCTTACTGTCCGTTGTCTACAAGCTATTTACAAAAGTAATTGCTAACAGAATTAATACGACATTAGAGTTCAATCAACCAAAGGACCAGGCAGGATTTCGTACAGGCTTCTCAACAACAGACCATATTCATACTATCAATCAGGTGATAGAGAAATGCGCGGAATACAACCAACCCCTATACATAGCCTTCATAGATTACGAGAAGGCATTTGATTCGGTGGAGACATCAGCAGTCATGCAGGCACTGCGGAATCAGGGCATCGACGAAGCCTATATAAACATAATGGAAGAAATCTACAGCGGATCCACAGCCACTATAGTCCTCCATAAAGAAAGCGACAGAATCCCAATAAAGAAGGGCGTACGGCAGGGAGACACGATCTCTCCAATGCTATTCACCGCGTGTTTACAGGAGGTTTTCAGGGCCCTAGATTGGGAAGAATTAGGGATAAGAGTTAATGGAGAGTATCTCAGTAACCTGCGATTCGCTGATGACATTGCACTGATGAGTAACGCGGGAGACGAATTACAGCTTATGATTACTGAACTGGATACGGAAAGTAGAAGAGTAGGTCTGAAAATTAATATGCACAAAACTAAAGTAATGTGGAACGATCTTGGCAGAGAACAGCGCTTTGCGATAGGTGGCGAGACACTGGAAGTTGTAAAGGAGTACGTCTACTTAGGACAGGTAGTAACCGCGGAGCCGAACCATGAAAGTGAAGTAACTAGAAGAATAAGGATGGGATGGAGCACATTCGGCAAGCATTATCAAATCATGAATGGTAGCCTACCACTATCCCTCAAGAGGAAGGTATATAACAGCTGCATCTTACCGGTACTTACCTACGGAGCAGAAACCTGGAGACTTACAAAGAGGGTTCAACTTAAACTGAGGACGACGCAGCGAGCGATGGAAAGGAAAATGATAGGTGTAACCTTAAGAGACAGGAAGAGAGCAGAGTGGGTCAGGGAACAAACGGGGGTTAAGGATATCATAGTTGAAATCAAGAAGAAGAAATGGATATGGGCCGGGCACGTAGCACGTCGGCAGGATAACCGCTGGTCATTAAGGGTAACTGACTGGATCCCAAGAGATGGCAAACGCGTGAGGGGGGAGACAGAAAATTAGGTGGGTAGATGAGATTAAGAAGTTTGCAGGTATAACGTGGCAGCAGAAAGCACAGGACCGGGTTGATTGGCGAAACATGGGAGAGGCCTTTGTCCTGCAGTGGGCGTAGACAGGCTGATGATGATGATGATGATGATGAACCTGACTGAACCATGGTTTCTTGCGTACGGTGTCCGCACAAGGAGCGACGAGCGTCGATGCGACGCGCTTTCAGCCAGTGCACACAGGCCGCCTACGCCGAGATCGGGCCAACGAAGGTAGGCCTAGCGTACCGGCCGAATCCGTCTACATGTCATCGGCGCTTCTGGGCTTACTGATACGCGATTCTGAGGAGTAATATTGACTGTACAGTAGAGCTTTGGCATCGGTTAACCTGACTGAACCATGGTTTCTTGCTTACGGTGTCCGCGCAAGGAGCGATGAGCGTTGATGCGACGCGCTTGCAGCCAGTGCACACAGGCCGCCGCAGATAGCCGCCGGGCGCACTCGCCGGCACTTCGCTGACTCGTACGTGAAAACACAGGCTTGTCATTTGGTACGCCTTATTGAACTAACATGACGGCATACTGTCTTGCGCATTCAATTTGATTTTTAGCGATCAGTTAGGTAGTTGCAGCCGTCGCTATAGCGATGCAAATCTGCACAACTGCACAGCTGCTGCACTAGCACATCGTCGCTTGCACAAGAAAATACAGATTATTCAATCAAATACGCGCGTACTTATCGAACGACTTTACAGTCTACATAAAACTTCTGTGCACGTCAATCAACGGAAAGAGCGAGAAACGGCTCTTGTACTCGGCTGTAACAGCTGATAATCCGCCCCAGATCCTTGTAATTTTTGTATATTTTGTTTTCCATGTTATGAATTCTGAAAGAAAGTTGGCGCTGTTGGCCTTAGCCGCATGTCATGCGTGGCTGGCAGCAGTTTACATCTTATGAAGACGCAAGGTTTAGTTGGGAAAGACAATCGCGTCTGTGTTCGGAATGCAACCCGTGAAACGAAACGGCATGTTTTGTTTTTATCAGTTTGTTTACAGTGTAGTCAGCGCGGTGAGACGTGGCGTGGTGGTAGAGCTTTAGTACTCGCCTGGTAATCGGGAGGTAGCGAGGTCGAATTCTGCTGGCCGAGTCTTTTTTTTTTTTTTTTTTTTTTTTTTTTTTTTTTTTTTTTTTTTTTTTGTAAGGCACTTTTTTTTTTTTTTACGAATGTCTCGAGTGTCTACGTTGCTCTAGTGGCAATTAGCCTGTGCCATAAACTAATTTTTGGCCACGAGTTAGAAGTTGCCGCTGTTCCTTGATTCGAAGGTGCCGCTGTTGGCGTTTAATGAAACGTTCACAATCACAAAACCATACTTTTGTTATCACTGAAAGTTATTCTACTAACATGACGCAATAAACTTGCATCTGTGGCGTCTACGCTCGAAGGCGTATGGTTACGAGACAAGTTACATTGTTTTGAGGCGTCGCGGTGGTGAGATGCAGGCGCTACATTGTATACTTCGTCCGCTAAGGACGGAGTTCCAGACCCCATTCACGCCGCATCGGCACGAGAGTTACATAGATTGGGAACTCCGCCTGAGTAGCAGAGCGTTCGCAGCCTCTTTTACTCTTCCTTCAAGGAAGAGTACGTTCGGCGGCTAACTCTGCACTACTCCCCCCACGGAGTTAAGGAACTCTGGCGAGAGTAATGCAGTTGCCCTGCTCTTCAAGTACTCCCTCTACTTCTGTGAGTGTAGCCATTGCATTGATTATAGCCGGTCAGTATAGCCATTGCATTGCTTATAACCGGTTAGTATAGCCATTGCATTGCTTATAACCGGTTAGTATAGCCACTGAAAATTGAGCTAGTTTGTATAGCCATTGCATTGCTTATAGCCGGTTAGTATAGCCATTGCATTGCTTATAACCGGTTAGTATAGCCACTGAAAATTGAGCTAGTTGGTATAGCCATTGCATTGCTTATAGCCGGTTAGTATAGCCATTGCATTGCTTATAACCGGTTAGTATAGCCACTGAAAATTGAGCTAGTTGGTATAGCCATTGCATTGCTTATAGCCGGTTAGTATAGCCATTGCATTGCTTATAACCGGTTAGTATAGCCACTGAAAATTGAGCTAGTTGGTATAGCCATTGCATTGCTTATAGCCGGTTAGTATAGCCATTGCATTGCTTATAACCGGTTAGTATAGCCACTGAAAATTGAGCTAGTTTGTATAGCCATTGCATTGCTTATAGCCGGTTAGTATAGCCATTGCATTGCTTATAACCGGTTAGTATAGCCACTGAAAATTGAGCTAGTTTGTATAGCCATTGCATTGCTTATAGCCGGTTAGTATAGCCATTGCATTGCTTATAACCGGTTAGTATAGCCACTGAAAATTGAGCTAGTTGGTATAGCCATTGCATTGCTTATAGCCGGTTAGTATAGCCATTGCATTGCTTATAACCGGTTAGTATAGCCACTGAAAATTGAGCTAGTTGGTATAGCCATTGCATTGCTTATAGCCGGTTAGTATAGCCATTGCATTGCTTATAACCGGTTAGTATAGCCACTGAAAATTGAGCTAGTTGGTATAGCCATTGCATTCATTATATCCGGTCAGTATAGCCACGGTAAAGCCGATTAGTGTAGCCACAGAAATTTCAGCCAATATATATGAAATACAAAGAGCTGTACATTACTCCCACAGTAGAATACATACATACAGTAGACCAAATCGTTCACCACTTGTTCCAAACACGCAGTATAGCCATCTCGTTGGTCATAGCCGGTTAGTATAGCCATCGAAAATTGAGCCAGTTAGTATAGCCATTGCATCGGGAAAAGTGAGCGTTGTGTATAAAGACGCGCAGAGGATTCCTCTCCAGAGAGACGTAGAGAAGAAGAAAGTACTTTCTTATTAAATTTTACGTGTGCATGGAAAAGTGGCGCCAGAAAAAAGAAACGAGGTTAAAGTAAAAAGAAAAAAAAAGAAAAGAAAGAAAAACTATAAGGACAGAAATAAAAGCGAATAGGAGTTGAGATTATTCAATTTCTCACAGACGAGAAAAGACGACGAACGCGCGTCAGCCGCCAGAGAAGTAAAAGCGAACTAAACTAAAAGAAAAAGTAACGTAGACCGCAATTTTAAGAAAGAACGAATTTTATTGAACGCGATTCCGGTTAACTTGTTCGGCAATTGAGCGAGATTTCCAGGAACGTCTACACGGTTGATGCAATTTAAACCGACGGCGATTTCAAGTGCCCGGCGATTCGTATTTGAAGATTTAACGAAATTTAATAAAATTCAATCGCCCAGCCTGGAGCTTTTGCACCCGGGTCATTTTTCTTTTCTACATCCCACAATCGACATAACGCCATCGAATTCCTCTGATTTGGACATCTTGAACACAGCGCAAAATACGGCATGGACACAAGAAGGGACACAAGAAGGGAACATTGATGTGACTTATTCTTCTTATGTCATTGTCGTATTCGAGCTGGGTTCAAGATGATCAAAAATCGTCACCAACTAGTCCAGTTATCAATTATTCCACAATTCCTGTGGTCTTTAAATTTTAGTGCACTAGAAAAGGGATTGCCTTATTCTAAAATGTCATCCAGAAAAGTCACCGAGAATTCAATCAACCAAGGCACTGCTCAAATTCCTAAGGACAACAGACTTGCACGAGCGGCTGTAGACTCTTAATGATGCCGTACACCGCACAAGACTGCCGCTCTGCGCTGTGACGTGTGTGTGCGTGTGTGCTCCCCCCTCTCTTTCTGTGCAAGAAGGGTCAGCCGCGCATACCACATCATTTCAGTGGCTGCTGTCACGGTACATACGCAGCAGCAGCAGCCCGAGCAATGCACTGCGAAACTGCACAAGGCTTCGGCGGCTGCAGTAGCGATGCCGCTGACCGTTAAATGTGCTCGCCGGCGTCGCACCTCTGCACCGCGTTACTGCCATTTCATCCGTGCACGCTGCCGGAGATTCTTACCAACATCAAGAACGACGCGAGCACGCGCAGAAAACACGCACGCGTCTCGAACCTGCTCGTAAACTCTTTAAGAGTGTAGCGAGTTGGAAAATGGTCTTGACGGCCAGCGCAAACGAAACACAGACGAAACACGCGGTGTCGTCGTTCTCTTCTCTGTCCGTGTTTCTCGCGCTGGCCGTCATGACCATAAACTCTTTATCCCACTAAGTATAAAGCGACGTCTTCATAGTACGCCCCCCTACCCTTCTTTCACACCCTCCTCCCCCCGAACCGCCAACTCACCGCACAACAATGTTGTCGCGGTGGCGGCACGCAATCACAATGCCACCACGCGTCTTACACGACCTCTCCTAGAGGTACCGAAAGAAGCGCTACGCCGAATCCCCGCAACACACGACGGTGAAATAAAAAAAAATAAAAAAAAGGAAGAGAAAAGCGAGGCTGCAGTAAAACGTCCCGCCTCTTTTCTCCCGTCGCGGCACCGTTGTCAAGAAGAGAAGCAAGCGCGGTCGCGTCCCCGCAACAACTCATACAGGCACGAACGCGCTCGACAGGGACGCGTACATATACGTGACGAGGAAGCTGCAGTGGCACAGCACGCGAGGAAACAGTAGCAGCAGTGACGGCGGCGACGACGACTGTATACATATGCGGAGCCGAAGCCCTCCATGGGCTCCGTCGGAATGCGCACGCAATATGCCCACGACGTACACGACTTTCGGCTTCCCATCTAGATTCGCTTCTGTACTACGTGTGTATGTGATGCACGCCTTCTGCCACATGCAGGGACACATACAGAAGCCGTTAGACGCATACCTACGCGTGGAAGCCGACCTCTGCAGCAATGGCTGCGGTGGTCATACAGCTGGGAGGAACGAACGAAGCATGACTATACATCTACTCTGCTTGATTCTTTCGTGACTTTTTTTTTTTTTTTTGGCTATTCCGTTCATACCTCGGGAAGACCGTAATGTCTACTGCCGTGAGTCCATACGGACGCCGTTAATGACGCCATCTGCGGAGTGTGACGGGCCGCGCTGTTGAAAACGACCCGCGCGGCTATACGGGCCGTGCACGTGCGTACGCAGCGCCACGGTGCGGCACCGTCAGCAAGTACTGTGGCGTGTCTATATGGTGCTTCGAGACTTCGTGTGTTTGCGCCACGGGGAATCAAAGCGAAGAGGCCGTTATCACTGGCGACACACCAGGAAAGAAGCGGAAGGCACGAAGATAATGCCGCGCAGCCTGATGAACTTCACGCTTTCGCGCTCTCCCTTCCTCGCCCGGGCTGTTTTCTGAGATGCGCACAGTGTTTTTCCGGGGCTACCGAGAGGGGCTGGCGGACGCGCGCATTTCGCGATAGTCTTTTAACGGCGATAGGGACTTGGCTGGCCGACCGCGACGACGTGTTTCAAAAAGTGCACGGCGGCCCCATGAAGACCGGTCGTTGAACTTGCTGGTCTGAAGTTCGGGTGCCGCGGCGCAGCCGTTCTGACAGTTACGCTGATGCGGAAGCAGATGAAATGAACGCGGCAACGACAGCCAGGTTAAGCGAGCGAGGTCTCGTTGAATGAGCTCCTAGTCAAATCGTACAGTCTGAATCACACTTGGCTGGAGAAGACAGTCGGCAGATTCAACCGCCATTTTTTGCACAAATATGCGGAGACCGACGCCATAATGATACCAAACATAGTCATACCGCTTGCTAGGTCCTTGTGCTATAATTCATATAACTTTTGGGGTTTTACATAAAAAGAAAAAGAAAAAAACCACGGCATGGTTATCAGGGACACCGTATCGGAGGACTCCGGAACTTTTTGACCGTCTGGTGTTCTTCAACGTGCACCTCAATCTATGTACACGAGCCTGTAGCGTTTCGCCTCCATCGCGCTGCGGCCGCCACGGCTGGAATTCGATCCCGCGACCTTCGGGTCAGAAGTTGAGGGCCATAACACTAAACCACAGCGGTCGGTGTGCTATAATTCAAGCAAGCACGGCAGCTTGTAGCTAACGCGAGGTTATAAGCTGCGACAGTGCCAGCGTCCACGCGCTCTACCGCTCTAAGTACGATTAAGACTGCATGAGAGACGAAAAAAATCAAGGAAAATTACTATATGATCGCAGATTGCGCGACTGTAGCGCCAATAAACTCGAAAGTTTGCCGCGCAGATAAAAGCCAACGCTGATGCGAGTAAATGTGGCGCTCCGTTAGACGGTGGGTTGGGTGCCTTGATGTACGTATCGATGCACGCTACGGCGGGTCAGCGAGAGAGGAAGGAGATTATTGCACAAAACATGGCGTCTTTGTTCGTCCCGTCACCTCGCGACCGCTTTCCTGAGATATACAGATATACAGATAATCGTGTTCCCCGAAGTTCTAACAGGAGCCTACACTATGGGCCATAAATAAGTGGGCTGATTGCATACTGCTGAACGTGAACGGGGCGCCACACTCTAGACAGGTGGCGTTGTCCAATTCAGTAGTAGGGATGCAGTTCGTGCTCCACGGCGCCAGCCTGTCAGGGGCACTACCAAGTTGCTTCCGGGTTAATCTCCTTGATGTCACATTCTGTAGGGACAGCCGCTTAAATAGTTCCCACCGTAGAGCCCATAGTACTCCATACACAGTCGTATTCAATCAGTGTTGGCTACTTCGCGCCAATTCAGCTCCTCCTTTATTCTAAATCATTCACCTGATCTCTTATAACAGGCTTGCTGTTCAGAGGTTGAGGTTTTTATCATCTCGACTACTAGATTTACACTAAGGAGTTCTGCAGCGAAAAAAAAAAAAAAGAAAACAAAGTGATTACCCAACATGAGAAATGAACAACTAAAGAAAAGAAAAATAAAGCATTTAGCGCACTGAAACTAGTTAAAAAAATCCACGCATATCCACGAAGTGAATAATGACGAGTGGGCGAAGCTAGGATAAGGTCCGTAATGTCTACGTATAGGGGGGTATGCACTCGACGTCATCCGCGAGGATCGCTAGCGTCGGGGTCGCCATTCTTGAGGTCCGCGCGCTCGCCGCATGCGCATAAAACTCGCTGCACGCGCTGTGTCCGAGATCCGCACGTCAACTTGGATGTCTAGACACCTCCGGAACAGCCCCTGTACGCCGAAGCACGACAGCAAGACGGCGCGTACGAACGGACCTTCAAAATGGCGCGTCGATGGTGTTGCCCCCTTGCGGATCAAGGCTCAGTGCATACCCCCATAAGTCGGCGACTAGTATAAAGGACGGACGGACGCACGCACGCCCGCCCGGACGGACTAACGAATGGACGGACGCACTGACGGACGGACGGACGGACGGACGGCGCAGGTGGTTCTTTCACAGCTCTGCAGCAGGTGTGATACGAATGTGGACGCCAGTACATCGCCGGACAAGGCCAGCCCCTCAGGAGCTGCCCCTAATAACACGATAATGTGCAGCTCGCCTGCAGGAGTTCACATTGCAGTAAAGCGTCCACACGCCCTCATTTCTAGTTCTGCCCACCGCATATGGACTAATGCATCATTCCGTATATAGCAACACATAGCTGTTGATCGCAAGCGCCTATCTAGTCCAATGTCCATTAAGGAGTCTTCTAGGAAGACGTTAGCCTTCTTCTAAAGATGCATCAGGCCACGGTCCAAGCAATTTCTGTAATGTGAGGGGGGCGCCTGTCGGAACTTGCTAGTTTCAGCAGAATTCTGGTTTGAGCTAGTTGGTACTGGTTCATAAGTGAGGGTACTTTTGGCGCAAATCAAACGAGTCCTGTTCTTTTGTGTTCGTGTCCTCGTTTGATTTGCTCAAAAGTACCCTCAGTTGCTAGTTTCTTTAATTTTTCTTTCATCTGCGTGCTTTACGCACTCCAAAATATTATACCAAACAGTCTCATCTTCGTGACCACAGTAGCATTCCGGTGAGTCGCATGCTTTCAAGGTTGTCAGGTTTGGCTACTTTGCACAAATTTGGCTCCCTTTTTTTAGGCTGGTGGCGGCACAGAAAGAGTCTTGGCCACTTGGCTGCTTTCTTGTTCCCTCGATTCGAACCAAGTTATCAATATATCGTGATGTCGCAGCCGCTGGCGTTCAAGTATGCCGCGTCAAAACATGGCAACCGAGGAGAGTTTCCAGCTCCCGAAATTGAATGGGCGTTTGAATTACACAAAATAAAACTTTCGGGCACGGTGTTGGGATTTGCGAGAGAAATGTTGCATGAGGCCTCATTTTGTAGACTGCCTATTGCTGAACGCGACTTAAAGATGCGATTGGAAGTGAACAGCATAACTGAAAGCGTTTCCCATCCAGGACGCACTAGAAACATCTACAGTAGAAATCAGTTATCTGATAAACCAGGGGGTAGGCAACCTGCGGCCCGCGACGCTGTATTATGCGGCCCGCGGCACGACGCCAGAACCCCGCCCCCTTCCCTTGCCAATTATCCGAAAGCCGACGTAGTAGATTTTATCTCAATTGGGGTTAATGCGTTAAAATTTACGGCTACACATTGTAACTTAGTGACATGCGGGCTGAAAATAAACATAATTTTTATATTTTTTATCCCAGATATGATAAATTTTTGTCAATTTGGTGAATATCTTTTTTTGACTGCCCCCCCCCCCACCCTACTTCGCCATGCGGCCCCCGGCTGTGTCGGCTTCATGCAACTCGGCCCTCCGCCTGAAAAGGTTACCGACCCCTGCGATAAACTGTGTTTGGTATGTGTTACGGTATGCGACTGCAGGAAATATTAACTGCTCGGACTTCGTCGTCGCGCGAGAAGAGATTGCGCAAGCGACTACAATTGACGCTTCGACACTTGCAACTGATTTCGAGCACAATACTCATCTTTACTGCCGCCAAGACAATAAAAATAGGTCGCGCAAGGCGCGTGAAGCGCGTCATTTCCGCAACACAGCGAGAAACTTCGTCATCCAGCCCGAAATTATTGCTGAGGTCAAGGATTTGTGTTATATTCACAATAATTATGATTTCGAAGGGTCTTTGCTGTAGTTATTTAAATTCCTACCAAAAGACTCGTGCGTTTAATGGCTTAAACAAAAACGTCGCCGTCGTTCTTGTCTTGCACACGCACGGCTACTTTTGGCTACGTTTACGGCCCTCTTGGCTACTTTTTCTAAATTTCTGAAACTTTCAAAAAGTTGCGGAAATCTCAGCCTGCCAGGTGTTCTGAAATTCGCGAAGACACTGGCAGCTAAAAAAACCGGCAGATCCCACGCACTGTGGGAATCGATGTAATGCGAAGCAGCCAGCTAGGAGCAAATCATGCTGTACATATATGGATGTCATTATTTACATGTTAGGACTTGTCATTTGTGTTTGCCATACAGTCACGTCGCGCAATACAAATTTTGCTGTATATCAAGCAAGCGAACTGGACGCAAGCGCACCATGGACGTGGCATGTAACTGGCATTGTAGATGACATGCATGCCAAGATTTTCATGTTACCACCTGCCACTTCTGTTCGCTTAATTTTTTACCTCGAGTCGCAGCGAGACGCGAGACCAATCTGCCTCCGTTTCGCATGCGTTCGTGTTCTCGCGCTTTGCGCATCATGCAGAAGCCATCCGCGTTCCAGCGTTTAAATTGGTGGACACTTTGTCAATTTCAAAGTGCGTTCCTCGAACGCCTGTGCCCACTGAGACGGGGTCGGTCAAAATGGAACGTGATGAATCGCGTCTCCCTCCTTGCATGATTAGAGACGCTGGGCACAGCGGCGCTACGCAAGCAAAACGCGAGCGCTGTAGAGTCCAACGCGACCGGCGTCCGTGTGCGCGCCTCGGCGCCCACCTGGAACGGTACCAGGGTGCTGGAGGGACGGACGGATGGACGGACGGACGTGACCATGTAAAGACTTTCACCTTAAAATTTGATGTATATCAAGCTAGTGAAACGGCCACGACAGTGTCATGAGCGTGGCATGCAAGTCATGTTGCACATGACATGTCATGATTTCCATATGACCACTTGGCATTTATGTTCGTCATACCGTCACGTCACGCAATACCAAATTTGATGTATATCAAGCTACCGAAACGGCCGTCAGCGCTTCATGAGCATGGCATGTAAATCATGTTGTACATGACATGCAGGTCATGATTTTCATAGTACCACCTGTCATTTATGTCGGTCATGCAGAAATGTCTCATCGCACCAATTTTTTTGATATATCATGTTAAGAAATCGGCATCAGGAGCACTATGGCCATGGCATGTAAATCATACTTTCATGACTAGTTAGTCATGATTTTTCATAATATGACCAGCCATTCATGTTTGTCATACAGTCATGTTATGCCATAGAAATTTTAGTATAAATCCCATTAACGAGACGGCCAGGAGAGCACAAAGTCGTAGGCGGCTAGATAGATATGCTCAAAGTCGCCGAAGTTCGCTAAGAAATGCTTCGCATTTAACAGTTTACAAATTGTTGCAGGTCAACGCTTATCCTGGTCATAGAGCTAATTACTGCACTGGACCGTAACTCTGCGAGCGACATTCACATCAGAAAGTCATACGGGGGGGGGGGGTCACAAAGTGCAACACCTGCGTGCCTTTCATGAAACAGCAGCGGGCCACAAGCGTTCGATCGACGGCAACGCCGCATAAGATTGTTTTGCAAAGCTTACAGTCACGCAAATTAACGAATCGCTGGTCAATCACTCAATTATCGACGAGGAGGAAGAGAGATGGAGGCTCAATAAGTGTAAAAGATACTGCAACAACCCAATGTCGGAAGAAGAGAATTTGACCAGCTACAGCGGTGGGACGCGTTGCCCTCTCGCCGGAGATTGTCGCAGTGATAGCGGGAGGGGGGGGGGGGTAGCTCCCAACGATCGCTGTCCTAACTGTGGCAAAAAGAGAAAAAGTAGATTACGGCTTCCTTTTTTCTTTTTACAGAATGAGTATCAATTAAAAAATCACTGTAGTGGACGCGTAGAACAGGATTCCTCCGTTTCCGTCCAGTAAGACAGAGATTTATGAGACAGGGCTCCGCCTGCAGAACCTCCAATAGGCTGAAACACACGGCTGAAAAGAAAATCGACCTAGAGTCGTTTAGATTTACGCTTGAGATCAAAGGCACTCAAGTGATCCCCTTTCCGAGTGACTTACCCGGCTCCACAACTCCGAAAAGATTAAGGAAGACGGGAAGTGATCGGGCGGGCCAGATCGAGAGATTATCTCGCTACCAAGCATCTCGGCCGTTCGTTAAAATTTACCTCTTCTATAGACTATCACAGGCAGGAACCGGTCGTAGTACAAATAAAGCGTCGTTTACTCGGCTATTAAGAGAAGCAGAGCTACACACGTCGCGACGTTAAAAGAAAAAAAAATATCTAAGGCGTTCCGAACTACGTCACGCTTCGCAAAGCAACGTCGGTGTTCCGGGGACACAGTAAAACAAGGACGGACTCCGTGTGTAACGACGTCTTCTGGAGTACGCGGACCGGAAGTGTAACGGATGACTTGTTCCGCCGTCCCGATAGTAACCATGTACCGGTCACTCGATCGTCTCCGTATCCAAGCGGTCATCTAGACAGGGGCCTCACGGTCAAACGCTGACCGCACATCGGTGACACGAATAGACGAGAAATAGAATGACACAGCAGTATAGCGACGTGAAAGCAGGTCATTATATGCCTGGAAACGGCGCGCATAGCGGAGAGTCGGAGTCGAATTAGCTCGGATTGAGTTTTTTTTTTCATTCATTCATGCATTCATTGTTTCGCAAACATTATAAAGCAGCGAAGGAAGGGAAGGTATGAATGAAGAAAAGCAACGCCAGACGTCGCCTCAAACACCTGTACATTGCTGAGCACTATAGGCTACATGCGACTGAACATCGTACAAGAAATTGCATAATTTCTTTTTTTTATTTCCGAAACCTGCCCTTAGGCATAGTAATTGGTGGTGTATGCTCTGATTTAAAAAAATGCTCGGAGAACAAGAAAAAAACATGGTTGATCCCTCCGTCATAGGAATAGCGTGACCGGCATCTCTTGTCATAGGATAGCGTGACCGGCATCTCTTGTCGCGGACCTAGAGGTCGTAGGTTCGACTCCCGCTTTCGGAACTTTTTTTCTTTGTCTTCTGACCACGTGTATTTTTTCGTGACGGAAATACGTCACTCAAATCTTGGTGGACCCCGGCATAAAACACTTTCGTGTTAAAAAAGAATTGCTAACTTGAAGGTATGCCAACTATACAGCCTAATTTTTTTGCGACAGAGTTCAGCAGGGCCGGTATCTTCTAGCGATGCGTTAGGCTTTATTCTGTGCTAGTCTTATCATCCACCACTCCCGGTCAGCTGATTCCGTTGATAACATGGGCAGGCCGTCAGTCTGACCATGTGACCACTGATCATGCGCGAAAAGATGTCGGAAACGGCATCGTCGCAAAATACCGACTCAGGGACGCAAACTTGCAGGAATTACAAAAAAAGAGCAGCATCGCTTTTCTTTCGACAAAAGCTATCTTCTAGCACCTGCACGGTGAAGAACAGTTTTATCTCCCCACGTCGCACCGGGTGAGATCTAATTAGGGTTCCTCGCACCCGCGAGATATAGACGTCGGCACCCTGCTGTACAGAAGCTAACAACGGCCGTAAGCGGCGCTGACAGCGAGGGAACCGCGGGAGGCACTTAGCGCTGCCCAGCGTACAAGGCGTTTTTTTCATGCGGCCGCGACCGCGTGGTTTCCGGTAAGATAACGCCAGGTCTTCCGTACTCCGCATGTGTGCACACGATGCCCCAGCGCCTGGAGGCAGGAAACGGCTGCACAACAAAGGCGCCGCCGGGGGGTGATCATATACACGACCGTCTGATGACCAGCGGCGGGGATGTGGCGTGATGAGCTGCACACACAACGACGTCTTGTACGACTATGACGCGGCGATACGCCCAGAGGTTTCGTCTTTCTCACGCATCCTGCAGGATGTCCGGAGCGACAGTTAGACCGATTGTTGACGACACAGTGACAGTACAAGCATCCTGCCTCCGGGGAACCAATCGGGCTGCATGGGTCTCAGCCTGAGTTGTCAGATGCCACCGAGCTAACAAGCAAATAATCATCACAAAAGAACCCCCCCCTCCCCCCCCCTCCAAAAAAAAAGCACCAAGACTTCCACGAAAATTTAGCGAATTTTCGCATTCTTGAAAATAATTTAAATTACAATAAAAAATGTCACTCAAATTACCAAGGGCGCAGTTGAAAAAAATCCCTTCAGTTAACTTTGTACGGCGGAAATGTGCGCAACTGTGAACGAAAACACACATGTACTATTTAACATTGTCTCCAGGGTTGTTTTAACATTGTAACCATTGCACGATTAACGTTACTTGTTGACTTCACCAACGTGTGTTCGATTTCAACACTCAACTATACTGAAAGTCATCGACAAACGCGCTTTTATTGAACGATAAACGCCCTCTTGGTGAACGCGATGGTCAGTAAAATACCTATATTTGCTGGAAAAAAATGCAAATAAGCCCCAAAAATGCCACAAGCGACTGGAAAATTCTACAAACGACTCGGCGAAAAAGGAAGCCGAAATCCACATATTATAGGGGGAAGCTGGTAACTCTCTCAGAAGTGACGTGTCTACGATTACACTAAGAACTTTGACTCTCCTTTATACATGTGAGAATGACGTGTGTAGTACTCTCTTTAGAGAGGCACGTGGACCCTCATTAGGAGAGTCGCGGGACGCACTACCTTCCAAAAGAGAGTCAGTGCACAACTCTCCCAAAGAGAGTCAACATGCCTCTCAAAAAGAGTGCTACACATGCGACTCCCACATGCATAAAAAGAGAGTCAAAAACATTTTTTTCCCCCTAGGGAGTACGCAGTTGACGCTGTAGCCTCGAAAAAGCGATTTTGTTGCCCAAATTTGGTAGCAAATCCGGCCTACCGTAAAGGTTCGTTCACACCTGCGACTACAGCACTGATCGCGCGACCAAGTTAGTCGCAAAAGATCGCAAATGTCCGTCCTGGTCGCGAGGCGACTGTCTTGGCTCAGTCACTCGCGGCTCGATTTTTCAGTGGCACGACAGCCGTCGCAAACATCTAAAGCACTCAGATGCACGGGAACACATTAGCTCTCGTTGTAACTAGTTGTCACGTTAGCTCTCGTTGTAACGAACGAGAGCTAACGTGACATTTTAGGGGCGCAAGATGAAGATTGCTAGCTCACACTGGCTTCCTCTAATATGTTGCCCGTGGCACTAATGTGAAAACAGGCGTTCTGAACGAAGTGTAAGTGGCCACCCCTACGTCAACACGAGCCGAAGGTCGCGGGTTCGATCCCGGCCGTGGCGGTCGCATTTCGATGGAGGCGAAATGGTAGAGGCCCGTGTACTGTGCGATGTCAGTGCACGTTAAAGAACACCAGATGGTCAAAATTTCCGGAGCCCTCCACTACGGCGTCTCTCATAATCATATGGTGGTTTTGGGACGTTAAACCCCAGATATTATTATTATTACGTCAACACGAGCGCGTCGTTATACAATGGTAAACATTCGTGTCACGTTTTCCTGAACGATTGTGTGTCTAGCGCACGACATTCGCTAGCTCTCCGAGTGTCTATTTAGAAGGAAAAATTAACGTACCACTTCAGGTGCCAAGAAAATCATGAATTAATTTGAGACTACAGAAAGCAACGTAAAAAAAAAAAAGCCTAATTAAAACACGACCTCCGGCTGTTTACGGCAGCGCGCCACGAATAGATTTCAAGGTCTGTTATTCCATCGCTGCGGTATACGTTGGAACGCCGTATATCCTTGGAACCCATCAACTCTAGTCCGCTGTATCTTATCTAACGTAAGATTACCCGATCACTGCGACACGTTCACCACTTAGAGTAAGGTGCAACTTAGGAAGCCACGTTAGAGCACTGCACGGGCCTGGATTTTCGTACCGGGCCCGGCCCGGGCCCGGAACATGTTTAAACTTACCCGCCCGAGCCCGGCCCGGTGACTAAGAGCGAGACCCGGGCCCGGCCCGTACCCGAGGAAAAAATTCGCCTACCCGGCCCGGCCCGGCCCGACCGCAGATCGGGCCCGACAGGGGCCCGATCCAATAATCTAGGTGGTGTTGCCCGAACACGAAATCGACAACAAGGTGTTTTAAGTAGCAAATATATACGCTTTTCTGGCGCACGCTTCGCTAACAATTACACTTTGACCTACACTTTTCTTGTAAAAAGGGACTCACCGTGGAAACAGCTGAGCCGATATACTGGATGCAATGAAGACCAGTCTGGTTGGGAAGAATCATCGAATAAAAAGACGAGGACACCGACCACAAGAGAATAAAAAATGCGTTGACGTTGCGGAACCCAGAATGGAAGCCTTGTTCGCAATGATCGTGAACAGTTAAGGCTCCCGTTCTGGGTGTCGGAACATCAACCATGGGGATCATCAAGAGCGTTTCGCTGCAGACATTGTAGCAAGGAAAGCGACTTGCAGCATGAGTTCAGTTTCAATACAGAGCGCAATGAAAACAGAGGACACAAGGAACAGAACGCTGTCTTCCCTTTGTTTACATTGCGGTCTATCAAAATTTAAAGCATGCTCTAACGACAAAGGCAGTCGTGCATCCTTCCGGATATGTAGCGCCTGTCTTCAGCACCTCGCCACAGCAAGAGAAATAGACAAAGAAATCAAAATTCATTACGTTCTTGTGACTGCACGAACCTAGACAAAAATTATAATGAACCGCGCGCACCAGGTGTACTTTTATAAATACGTATAAGCTACCGAAAGGAAGAAAAAAATATTTGTCATAGTATTCTTTTCATATGTCACACCGCTGCTAGCATATACACTATAGCAGTGTTTTGTGGCGTAATGTACAGCTTGTTTCTTCACATGTCATAGCACAAGAAATCAAATCATCAAAAGATACCGGCTTTAAGCACGCCATGCTCTAATGCATAACATATCCTGCCGCGCTAAAGTTTCTCGCACTGCTTGCGCTAGCCGCAGAGGAGTACATCTGCCTTGCGAATCGTGAAGGCGTCGCCAGTCGTTGCCTTTAAGTTCCACCGCTTGAGCAAATTTAGGAGGTCTCTGCCGATTTCTGCACAATGAACATAGCTGTCCAGCTCATCGCTTCATTTCTCTCGCTCCCGAACGTCATGCCGCTCTTCAATGTCATCTATAAAACTCCTCTTTGAGGGCTTCTCCTTGATGTTTTCAGCAGTGTACGTTATGCATGTGTTGCACCGCGTTCTATCTTTTCTTTTCATATTATAATGGTGTACGCCTTCCTAACGATGTTGTACTAGTAGAAGGTGGTTATTGGACTATGCAGGCATACGACTGACAGGAGGTGGACGAATAGATATCGATCTATTTTCGGGGTTTGTTCCAGTTTGGTAATGAAGGCGCGAATAAACTTTTCCACGCTTGCTCATATGCTTCGAGGTCAAGGGACATCAATCACATGACACGTAATTCGTAATTGTGTTTTTTCAAGCCAGACATTTCGTAAGCGAATATACTTTGCCCGATGGCTTGTTTAATGGACCTATGCTATTCGTGGACATTCCTACGCTGTTTCGGCAGTATCATGTATCTCTGGCACTATATAGCATAGGCGTGCGCACGGGGGGGGCATGGGGGGGGCAAGAGGGGGGCGCAAAATCGGCCCCATACATTGACATAATAGGGAGGGGGTGCGCTGTGACGAACCTTCGCCCTCCCCTTCCCCCCTGAAGGAGAACCCGGCGCACGCATGCTATATAGCGCTGGGGTCTCAAACACGCGCCCCGCAGCCTGCACACGACTGCCTTCACCCCATTTTTTAAAATTATTTTCTTTATAAGTACGTCCTCAAGCCAAATAGGCATGACAGGTCTAAAGCATTTTCTTGTGAGACACCCCATGTGTACACCATGCGTTGATACATAACCGTGAAAGAAAGGTCTATATTTCAGAATCGGCGTCCAGAATTTAGTCATTTGGAGATAGGTATAGATACGTTGTTGGAATCTCGCCACTAAATGCCCTTCAGATATGACCAATATATGAGATATGGGAAAGGCATTTCAAATGGCAAAATTAGGTGACATTTGGTACAACCTATTCCCCCACCCCAACCCTCTTCTTCCCGGCCCTTGCGTCCCCACCCCCTCCTACCCGGTCCTGGCCCTTGCGGGAGTAAAGTCTTGTTAATGCAGACCGTTAGCTGATGCGAGTTTGAGACCCCTGCTATAGCGGTACATGACGAAGGCTCAGACGCCAACAATGTGGGCGCACAAAGCAGGCTGTGCATGTCCATCTTGCGTGACATGACCACTGGGAGCCGTGACGGAGCCACGGAAAACAAATGTCTTTTTAGGGATTCTATGTAACGAGACTCCGTGCAGTCCTTTCGTTTTAATGGAGGGCTAGAATATTCAAGATCGTTTCCCAGCTTTAGAGTTCTTGCGATGATAAGTTATAAATTTATTATATTAATTCAATTACTCTGATCACAGAATAACATTTGGGATATAAAATTATAAAGAATGCGAATAAAGCCCAGAATAGCCAGATGTTAACTATGAAAGCATCTGGTCTATATTCACTTTTAGCTCGCCCATTTCAGACGATTTAAATCAAGGAGCCCTATATTCAAGAAGCAAAAGAAGTTCAGTAGTCATCCAAGAGAAAACTCCAAATAGCCTGCCCCAGATAAAAGAATTATTTTTTCGAGATAAAATATGAAACATATATGCGCAACGTCTCTGGAACAAACTTAAAAGGACACTAAAGAGAAGAATAATTTTTCTATTATCAGTAAATTCCTCGTTTACCATTCCAAAATAAAAACGCTCGCCGGGACAAGAATCTTGGTAAGCTCGAAAATGCGGGTGGCGACGCCACCTTGAAATTCGCGCAGCAGAAGTCATTACCTCATATATTCTGACGGCGTCTACTGGGGCCTACGTAGATCCTAATTGGTAAAAATGAAATAGATTGACCTCTGAGTGGCCCATAGACTTTACATGCCAAGTTTCAGGAAATATTAAACAGCCAGTGCCCCCAAAATACGACGAACACAGTTTGAAATCCGTGACGCCACGCGCGGAGCTTTCAGCGCGAAATTCTAAAATGGAACTTCGACCTTGATTTTTTCCTGCGTTAATAACTTATGGTGGCGGTGAATGACTTTCGAGTACTCAGAGTACACATTATCAGTCTAAACCGATTCAGTGTTTCACTTTAGCATCCCTTTAAAAACTGAGAAAAGTCCAGGCCCGGCCCGACCCGAGCCCACCACCTCAAACCCGGGCCCGGCCCTAAGCCCGGAGCTTCAGGCCCGAACCCGGCCCGGGCCCGCCGTGAAACCTACTTTACCCGGCCCGGGTTTTCGGGTAGGCCCGAGCCCGTGCAGTGCTCTAAGCCACGTCATTTCCTCCACAAAGGCGGATGGATGCACACAAGCCAGCACCAATGGGTGCGCACTCCAGACTGACGTCATCAGCTGGACCGGGGACTTTGCCGTGTGCATGAGCGGCACACGGCAAAGTTCGTAGGTCGCTGAGGAGACCGGCAGCCACGTTTCGGTAATTTTGGGTGGGTCCAATCCGGATTGCTCAAGTTGCATCCGATTACGAGAACCAAGAAAACGTGTAATATATATATATATATATATATATATATATATATGATTCAAAAGAAAGTTCTGTGGGTCCGGTGCACATATAGTCAAGAAATGGAGCACACTTACGAAAATTGAATATTTTTTACTGGTTTACGTTACGGCCGCGGCACGGCCTTCGTCGCCGTGCCACGGCCTAAACGTAAACCAGTAAAACATATTCAATCTTCGTAAGTGTGCTCCTTCATTTCTTGACTATCTATCTATCTATCTATCTATCTATATATATATATATATATATATATATAACGTTGGCAATAAAGCATCGGTTTTCGTTCGTTCGTCCACTTCACTTGAGCACTTACAATACCACCCGAATCCAGGAAGACCTATCTAGCTATATATATATATATATATATATATATATATATATATATATATATATATATCATCATCAGCCTGTCTACGCCCACTGCAGGACAAAGGCCTCTCCCATGTTTCGCCAATCAACCCGGTCCTGTGCTTTCTGCTGCCACGTTATACCTGCAAACTTCTTAATCTCATCTACCCACCTAATTTTCTGTCTCCCCCCTCACGCGTTTGCCATCTCTTGGAATCCAGTCAGTTACCCTTAATGACCAGCGGTTATCCTGCCGACGTGCTACGTGCCCGGCCCATATCCATTTCTTCTTCATGATTTCATATATATATATATATATATATATATATATATATATATATATATATATATATATATATATATATATATATATATATATATATATATATATATATATATATACACATATATATACATACATATATACATATATATATATATATATATATATATATATATATATATATATATATATATATATATATCAAAAGTGAGTCTGCAATGGAAGGCACCAGATTTCCCTTTCACCGCGTGAGATCTACCGTACACTGAAAGGTATACCCACCTCCCATTCTGCAGCTGCTTATTGACTGCTGCCCTGAGCGTGATTTGACCACGCAGTGAGCGGACAGAGAATACTGCGCGAAGGAAAGGACAAAAGTAAGCAACAGGTACAGATATCCAACGTTTTCAATGTACTATAGCTGTAATCTTGCCCGCCTTCGCTCATCGTCGAAGACGCGCTGGAATAGAACTGTTAATTTCTAAAATTAAAAAAGCTTAATGGAAACCAGCAGATCATGAACTCAAGGAAGGTGTAGGGAACGTTAATTGCACTGTTGTACTGTCTTAAGTGTTCTGTAGTAATCATGATGTAGATGTGAAGAAAGCAAAGTGGGCGAAAGGACAACTTTTCATCCACTTTACTTTCCTCACATCTACGTCACAGCTGTAACAACTGAAGTAACGTAGAGTACTGGGCGAGTTGGTACAGATTCATGTCGAAGCGTAGCGCGAGGAAAACAGGGCACGGTAAAGAACACGTGCACAGGACAGGTGCTAACTGGGAACTGTTGTAACAATACACCTAAAACAGTACACTTGACGTTCCCTATACCATCTTGGCTTCATTGTCTGCTGGTTTTCATTAAGACTGTGTCAAAGACACGATCCCTCGAAAATTTTCTTGGCTCACTTAAAAAAAAAAAACAAAAAAAAAACGAATTGCACGTAAGGCGCGGGTATTTCAGAACGATGTACACCGCCTCGTCGCGAGCTTTTTATAGCTCCGCATCAACGCCTTCGTTGCACATACACACACAAACACGCCTTTCATACAAAGCCACCACCAAGGACCTTCGAAGACGCTCGAAGCGACTCTACCGCGGACGGACGCGCTTGTGTCGCGCTGCGCGCGCGCCCGGAGATGAACGGGCCACCGCCTTTTTCCTTTTCCCACGCAAGCAGCCACGCATCGCCGGCTTTCGCCTCTTCCACGCTTCGACGCCGAACGCTTCGTCGTCGAGAGAGATTCCACGCGCGAGGTGAAAAAAAAAAAAAGCACGGCAACGCCGAGGAAGCGTCGACGTCGTCAAAAAGCGCGCCACCCCAAGAACGACGCCTCACACGCAGGACGCGGGCGAGTCGCGAAGGCTGCAGCGACGTCGTTCGACGGTCGAGGACGTTTTTGGTCGCTGCTGCGGTGGCGCGTTTCCGCGTTCCACGCGCCTTGAAAAGGAACGGCCCGCTTTTATGCCTGCGCCTATTAGCAGTCGAGATCGCCTCGGATACACACTTACTGCGGCAATAAAGCGAGCTTCGATAGATACACAGTCTTGCCAGAAGCTACGCTGTCCGCAGAAAACAGTTACAGACATTTGGACGAAAAGAAATCTTTCTTGTTTTCCGAGGGACTCCTTTTATATGTTAGACCATGGCCTCCGCGATTAGCTCCGGTAACGCGCTGCTGGTGTCAGTCGGGGATGCCACAGTTATAGACGCAACTAAATAATAGAGCACTGGAAGCGCATTTCGAACATACATTTGTATGCATGTATGTAATATATATGTATGTATGTATGTATGTATGTATGTATGTATGTATGTATGTATGTATGTATGTATGTATGTATGTATGTATGTATGTATGTATGTATGTATGTATGTATGTATGTATGTATGTATGTATCTATGTATGTATGCATGTACGTACGTACGTACGTATGTATATGCGCGTGTGTGGCGTGAAATAAGGGCTTCGATCGCCGCTTTTTCTATGCGCACGCGCAGTTGGCTACAATTCCCGAATAATTCGGCACTAGTGCACACAATGAATCAGGCGGGCATGCAAATCGAGTGCCCGACAGGCGCGAGACACTCAGCGGGTGATTGTGCCCACATATCCGAGATGCACGAAACAAAAATAGGAGCGACTCGCTGAGAGGGCGAAAGGGGAAAGAGATAAAAGAAAAAGGTCGGAGGAGAGGGAGGCGGATGACTTCGCAAACCAAGAGTCAATATTTAGCTTGGGCGGACTTTTTTTTTTTGCCTGGATGATTGATATCGGAATACTTTCGTGCCGCGGCTGCGGCGGCAGCATTTCTCGCGTGAAGCACCGCCCGATCGACCAGCCGCCGCGGCAGCGTACACAAAAGAGAGCAAGCACACGACTAAATGCGTGAGCCGCATCAATCACGTGACATTAAGAAGACAGAAGACAATGGATGAATGATTCGGGCCACTCAAGGAGCAGCCTGGATATTTCGACGCATCCACTTGCATGTACACTGTCATGTGCTTCCAGGTGTTTCGTAAAAAAAAAAAAGGAAAAGAAAAGACACCAGTTGGTACTTTAAGGTAACGTGAAGTAAAACTACAGAAGGCACTACCTCGACCCTAGCTACAGTGCGCTGTATTGTCGTGAAGCTAAGGGTGTTCTCGGCACGTTTTACTGGCGTCGTTAGGGAGAAAGTTTGGGCTGGAAGACTATCGATCAGCGAAAGCTTTCACAGACTTCACGGTCCAGAGCCTGCAGCTGAGGTTAGAGCTCGTCAAACGCCACCTGGCGTTCCTCACCTCCCTGCTTTCTTCTCTCCCTCACCTCTTTTTTTTTCTCTCTCTCTCCTGAAACTAGAAGCCTGTGCTAATGTATCATAAGCCACGCGACGATGCCTGGCTTTAATCTTTAGCACTTCGACAGAGAAGGAAGATCGATCACATTATTGCTAGTTTTAAAGAATTAACGTGTACGAACTATAAAACTGGGCGAAACGAAACTGGACGAAAAACCGAAGGTTCTTATTGGTGCATTTATAGAGGAAGACACCGTAAGGCTTTCCTTTGGCTCGTTACGTCAACCTTGTTACACCGACGAATAAACCTCACAAATTAAATGCGTTTTCCTCCATGATCTTCGAAAGCGCCGATCGGACTCGTGTTCTGAGCCTCGTTAGTGATGTTTGCCCTTGTCGACGACGATCACTGTGCACCGAATAACCGTTGTCGCGAAAGGACCCGTCGAGATCGCTATATCTGCGGAGCAGAGCAGCGAGAAATCGGCCGCCTCGCCTGCCGTTCGGAGGAACCGACCCCGGGCAGCTTCCTTATCAGTTCCGTCTCCGCAACATTGCGTAATGTGAGATCAAAAGATAAATGTCTACGTCCCCGCCTTTCCTAAAATACGTAGAGAACGTAGAATGGAACGGTGAAGAAGAAATAGATTTTATTGAGCAGAATGGGCCGGTGGCTTGGTATTAATTTGCAGGTACGCATTTCCAAACAGCCTTCATGGATTGACTGCCAAGTAGTGAGGCAGCAGTTCAGCCCATCTTAAAGTTAGATGCGTACGTTCACAACATTACTGGATATTACAAGTCACGTGAAGTAAAAGCGTGACAGGTTTTTATTTTATTTTAGATATCACTATAACCGCTGTTACACGATTTACGCTAGAGTCATATATTCTTCGTGAGACACGTATCAATGGTACAACTGCAAGTAGGCGGCAAAAAGTTTTGCACCCTTAATGGGTTCAGACAGACATACTTTTATACACCCGGAAGGCAGATACAGTGTCGGACTGGCGACACCTAAACTCCGCGACAAGTCATTCCTTCCTCTATGCATGCGATTCATCGTACTGATAAATAAAAAGCCTTGACAGAAACGCCAGGTTTAACATGACTGTCAACCTAAGAACGACGACAGTGATAGCCAGAACAAAGAAAAACGTAACGGCCCTCAAAGAACAAACGCTATGCGGGGCACTTCGAAGTGCTTTGCATTTATGCCCAATACGAATTCCCCGGAAAAGCCCTGGAAAGCCGCCAGACATCGCAGAGAGCGGCAAAACACTTCTAAAGACGTTGTCCGCGCACACTGTGCAAACGCGACGCCAAACTTGGCGCGCTTCCATGTATCGCAGTCCCCGCGTGCAACATCGGAATGAAATAAGGGGGGGTATACGCGCGCGCGGAAATAACTTTCCGGTTTTCGTGAAATGCGTGCGCGGAATAAACGACGTCGCCAGAAAATTATGAATGAGAGAGACTGCATGCCGCAGTCGAGCGTGTTGGGTGTTGGACGTTTAAAATTGGAGTTTTAAATATTCACGCCACGCGGACGCGGAAGTAGAGGATTGCGCAACGGTTGTAACCACGACGACCAAAGATTGGAGCGCACATGCTTTCGCATGTATCCAATTGTACCACACACTGGTTACTAATTAAAAGGAACGAATGAAATATTCGGCCACTACAGAAAAACCGACATTCCTAATTATTGATCAAAATAAAACTGCAATCATCTGCAGATAAAAACTGCTGTGAACGCTGCAATTATCGGTTTAGGGAAGAAAAGGTACCCCTGTCAGCTTCTTCCAACATCTTACGGGAGAGTGCGAAGGACTGCAAGAAAATGATGGTGAAGCACCGCTCATTGAAAGTGGTTTATTGTTTTACTGGATTTGTCCACAATAAGGAGACAGAGACCATCACCGCTGACAGTGCCACTTTTCACCGATAGCGTGACACTGCTCCCACACAAGGATCGCCGTTACTCCTAGCCCTTTTATCAGCCCACATTGGACTTCCAGCACAAGACAGGTATACATTATAATAAGAATATCCGGGGTTTAACGTCCCAAAACCAAGATATGATTATGAGAGACGCTGTAGTGGAGGACTCCGGAAATTTCCGACCACGTGATGTTCTTTAACGTGCACCTAAATCCAAGTACACGGGCCTCAAGCACCTTCGCCGCCATCGAAAATGTGGCCGCCGCGGCTGGGATTCGATCCCGCGACCTGCAGGTCAGCAGTCGATCACTATAACCACCGTGGCGGTTAAGACAGGTTTACATTGGCGAGCAGACCTTTGCACTGTACCTAAATGTATGTATCTTTAAGTAAAAGAAGAAGAAACACAGTACGAAGAGTCTCGAAGTATAGCACTTCTCCATCCATGCACCACAACCTCGGACAGACACGACATCTCTCGCATAAATTCACACTCTCCCCTTTTTAGAATGAAGGTTATAGTCAAAGTTTTCTATAACCGCTATGGGTAATCTCCCGTTCCTCATAACCGACCATTATCACCACAAGCTCCTCCAGTTCTATCAGCAGATCACTCACTTTGCGCCAATGGTTCTGCGGCGACGCACCCGTGTGTATTGTGGATGACCGAGCGATGACCAGGGTCGATAGTATAAACACACCACTCGGCGAGGAAGGACTTCAGTGCGGCGACGACTCAGTTGAACAGTCAGCGTGGCGGCAAATTTGAACAGACGCTCGAGAGGGCATCTTTTTCCTCGACGAAGGGGGGAAGTGGCCGACGTTACGAAGTCTCTATCTCGGAGAGGCTCCGCGTCCGTGAGCCAACATTACGTAACGCGCCAATCTCGAGAAAAAGAGACACCGAGGCACCGTAAACTCGCTCGTATAAGGGACACGACTCGCTGCATCTACTACGCGTGGAGAGATACACCAGTGTGCGCTGACCGGAGGTGCATAGACGCATAGACCACCAACTGCGAGTCCAGAAGTAGTCATGCAGCGCCCATGTGATGATGACAGATGTCAAGCGCCGAATGCCGCGTGGGGGCGCTCGCGCGCTGACTGGTGTCGAAAAAAGAAAAGGAACTCGGCCTCATCCCGCTGTGGAATCCATTTTCGGTTGCACTGCCGACCGTGCGGCACGAGTGGGCGCGCATGACTGGCGTGTATGGGCGCTCCTATTCCTTACGCCTTACTTTCGCTTCCTTTTTCCTCTTCTTCTTCTTCTTGGCCTTACGAAAAAGCAGCGCAGGTTCTGCGTCGTCGTCTTGCGTCGGGACGCACAGTCGTGAAGGAAGCGGTGCGCGCGGCTGAAGTAAGAGCTACGTAACTGGAGAAATCTAGCGAACACGAGAGTGACATCTTTTTGTTACGTGGCGTCCTCTACGAATGAAACAGTGAAAACAACACGACTTGCCTGGGAAGAACTGCTGGATTACGAAGGTGTGTCGGAAAGAGAGAGAAGTGTAAGCAAAAAGAACGGGGGAGTGGGAATGAGTTACGTACGTTACACCTCGGCTGTAACGTAAGTGTTCGTCGTGACTGACACTTACGCGTAGTAACGCCACATGACATCTGTATTCACGCACAGCCATGTACCCGCATGACACCTCCTTAAAGGCGCAGCGAGGCATCTCTATGAACCGCACAATTTGACGGTACGCGCTGCGCCCTAGCACTTGCAGAGTAGCTAACCGCGACATATGTGCACTTCCCCTTTGAATAGACGGCGCACAACATTCGGCGACCAAACTGCGCCGTGCACTGAACCAAGAGTATCAGTCCGCACAGCCTCAATGAATGAGCGAGCTCGACAGATCGGAGAAAGACATGCACGTTTCCGTGAGAATACAAAGCAAAAGGCACCACCTGGCGTCCAATGAATACTGCAAAGCCGATCGGGCCGGTGATAAAGGCAAAAGGGAGCGATTTTTGTAACCCCAACGAACAAAGAACTGGTTGAGTAGGGGGATAGAAATCTGAGAAGAAATGGTAGAGAGGCAGGGAGGTTAACCAGTCCAGGATGACCGGTTTGCTACCCTACACGTGGGAACGGGAAGGGGGAAATTGAAAGAGGGAGAGGAAAGAGTGGAAGTAGAAAGAAAGGTAGCACATAACACAACACACGCTGCGGAAGGGGGGGGGGGGATGAGGATGGAGGTGAGAAACACAGCTTGAAATCGCAGTGAAACAAGTCCATAACGCATGCAGCACTCAGAGAGCGTATAATCCACCCACCAGATTCCGCAGGCTCTCGCTGTTCCGCGCCTCATGCAAGGACCTACAAGCGACAAGTGATCAGTCTTCCCAAGGAATTCGTTGGAGACACCTTCCGGTGCTTCGCCGCTAGCATGGTTTCATATCTCGGCTGCAGAGCAGCAGCTGTGCGTGGTTCACTGTACGCACTCGATCATGCGCCGCCGGCGTCAAGGATCCCACGTCATTGGCGGCGACGCATGGCTCGAGTCACTCGTTTCAAGATCGGCACCTTCGCCTCGAGACCGCGTTGCAAAGGGGAATGCAGTTTCCCGGGTGCGAAGGCGTAAATTAGCACGTTTCGGAATGTGGACGGTCGCGGCGGGCCCTATCGACCAACGATTCTGCTTTGCATCAAAGATTGTTGGCGGGCCAGTTGGTACATACTGAGCGAGAAACTTTTCGTCCCGTCTGGGAGCGCTGTTTCTCGCTCAGATTCTGCTTTGTTCGTCTCTCCTGCTTCATGCCTAACACTGGCGTAGCCAGGGGTGGGGGGGGGGAAGAGGTGAGCTGGGTGTTCAACCCCACCCCGAAACTTTCGACTTTACGTGTGACACACATACCAACGCGCTCATGAACATACATAAAGTGTGGTTGAACCCCCCCCCCCCCCCAACCCCTCCCACCCCAACCCCAGGAAAATTTCTCGCTACGCCACTGGTGCCTCGACACTGAAATGACAAATTTATGGCGCTGACAATCGCACCTTTAAATGCGAAAGTAGTCATTGATGAGGTCCCCGGAAACACCGGAGCAAATCAATAATAATAATAATAACAACAACAACAACAACAACAACAACAACAACGATAATAATAATAATAATATGTGGGGCTTCAAGTGCCAAGACCACGATATGATTATGAGGCACGCCGTACTGGAGGGCTCCGGAAATTTAGTGTTCTTTGACGTGCACTGGCATCGCACAGTGCGCGGGGGCCGCTAACATTTCATACATTGTCATTGTACATACGCATCACCTCTTCCTGTCCCCATCATCATCATCATCTTTATCACTCTTTCCATCCCTTTCCCTTTTCCCCTGTGCTGAGTAGCAGACCAGAGCGCACAAGCTCAGGCCAACCTCTCGGCCTTCTAACAAATGCGCTCTCTGTAGCATTTCGCCTCCATCGAAGTGCGACCACCGCGGCCGACATCGAACCCGCGACCTTCGAGTCAGCAGCCGAGCACTGTAACCGCTGTACCACCTAGGTGGAGCGGAGCAAATCCGTGTCTATAACGTAAAGTAACGTGTTTCCCATAGAAATATAGTACATGGGGCACCATAGAAAATGCATGGGAGCGCCACGGTGGGAGTTGGGCCAACTAGAAAATCTGGGGTTCGCCCAAATTTGTAGGCGGGCCTTTAGACACTATACGCCTAATCTTCTTCCACAACTCTTGTGGAGCTTGTGCATAATTTTTGCGGAAACCGTCCCATTCCGAGAGCCACACTTATATTAAGCCTATTGGCAAGCAGCCTCCCTTTACGTCTCCAAGGGATCACTGAACTCTTTGTACCCACCAGACTCGTTGTGGTGTACGTTTAAAGGTCATTTACCGAACGTATACGTGTTTGTAAATGGAACTGAGTCGTGAACAGCGCGCCAGGTAACACAATGCGCGTTTGAAGATCGATGTCCGGGTTGCTAACGCGTGAAATGTCAGTCCGCGTGGTGCTGAGCGCTTCAGTTTGTGAGACGCTTGATATGAAATTACTTTTATTAAGGTTGTCGAGATTCTCGCACCCTCGTATCCTCGCCTGGCTGTGTATTTATACATAGCGTGTTAGTAAAGAAAGCATTCAATGAGATTCATTTATCTTATATTGCGTGAGTAGCTCACAGTAAGCGTTCGATTTACTTAAAGGCCGAAAACTTCATAGTTTGCGTCCTTGCTTGCCACGGCCTTCGCGTTGTTTATACGCGGACTCCCGATATGTACACCGGACAGTGAACGTCAACGCCCTCTTTGCCGGTTAGTGAACCCGTGGATCTGAACTAAACGAGTCGTTAGACTCGCCCGTGCTTTCAGACTCCACGCTACACTCTCGTTTCACCACCGCTAATCGCAGAGCCATCTTTCCGTATGGCGCAGTAATCCCCATTCTCTATATCGAGTCTAATGCCCTTTGTCCGCTTGGCGTAGTTAACCTTTTTCGCATTCTCCCTTATAAATAAATAAATAAATAAATAAATAAATAAATAAATAAATAAATAAATAAATAAATAAATAGGCGACAAGACGAGAGATGTGCCCTCGGCGGCGTTCTGTTATTATTGTTTTCCTCTTCAAGCGCGCGCCATTTGGACAACCGATCTCATCACAATGGTCGGCTGGTCGGACAAGATTATAGAATCAAGCGCGGATTAGGACCTCTTACATTATACCTGCTATGCGTGCCGAGAATCCAGAGCACGCACTCAAGGCAGCAAGCATCTGACGCCAATATCGTGACACGTGCGAGGTGGCTTGAAAAAAATGTTCTTACTAATAATCTCTAGTAATTGTTGGGGCTTCACGTCTCAATGCACCGACATCATTATGAAAGACGCCGTAGTGGAGGACTCCGCAAATTTCGATCCCTTGAGGCTCTTTAACGTGCACCTAAATCTATGAGACAGGCCTCTCGCATTTCACCTCGATCGAAATGCAGCCGCCGCGACCGCGGGATTCGATCCAGGTACCTGGGTCGGTAGACAAGCACCGTAGACACTATAGACTACCGCGGCAGCTTCAAAAATGCTCCCACACCTCCTTGCATCAGACACGCAGCGCCGTCTGATATAATGAAAAAAGATAGACGAGTGGGCGAATTTCATAATAATAATAATAATAATGGTTGGGGTTTAACGTCCCAAAACCACGATATGATTCTGAGAGACGCCGCAGCGGAGGGCTCCGGAAATTTCGTCCACCTGGGGTTCTTTAACGTGCACCTAAATCAGCACACAAACCTCCAGCATGTTCGCCTCCATCTAAAATGAGGCCGCCGCGGCTGGGATTCGAACCCGCGACGTGCGGGTCAGCAGTCGAGCACCATAACATAAACCACCGTGGCGGGTGGGCGAATTTCAATCGATCCTTTCCATAAAGCAGAGCACAAACCAGCACAGACACAGAAAATCAGCACCTGTCCTGCTTTTTTGTGTCTGTGTCAGATTGTGCGCGCTGCCACACGAAGGTTCATGTATACCATTTCTTCGAAAAAGCGACTCGAGTCAATCATGGTGCTACGCTTGGCACGGAGAGATACGATCAGTTCGGGCGGGCCATCGCCGATCCCAGAGTACCAGCGCGTGTTGTAACATCGCCAACCACTATCTATTAGCCCGAGTTAACGAGCCAGTCGTCACCATGACGACGGCCAAATGTGACAGGCGCTCGAGTCTACGGTATCTCACAAGCACACCCAGTATATACAGCGCGCAATCTCGGCACAGTGCTAACACTACATCTTTACGACACCGTCAAAAGCGATATCTGGCGTCTGTGAACGTTCACGACCCACGTCCGGGGCACACGTATGTGCGCTCAGACTTTCTCTCTCTACTTTAATAAAGTTCTCTCCTCTCTATCGCCCGAAGGCATATTACCGCAATATAAGCTGCGAGCAGCCATCAACGGCTAGAGGCAGCTCATTCCGGGACGATATTTCGTAAGCACGCGCTTGCAATTCGACGAATGCACACGAACACCGCGAGGCTGTGGACTGCGGCAAAATCGACCTGCCAGCCGTTATAATCCGTAGTCCCCGCGGGGGGGGGGACCACCTGTGCGTAAGACGCCGACGCTGGGGAAACCAATCAACGCACTACCCGCGTGCCGTTATGGAGAGAACTCATCGGTATCGATAACTCGCGTATTACACCGCGACCGGGACGCTCCGCGTGGAAAGAAACGACCTTCGAGTCGCAGCCGGTCGGGGAATGCGCACTCGGGGGCATCGATGCGCGCTGATTGCGAGTGTGATTGCGCGCGCAATTATACTGGATGGCATGCAGACGCAAGGCAGCGGCGAAGAGGGCGGAATGCGCGAGGCAAATCTCGCGATCAAGCACGCTGTAAAGCAAGAGCGATACGCGACTCAACGCGACGTACTTACGCGAAAGAAGGGCGCGTGGACCCGCCCATGCGAGCCACGCGCGATTACATCTCGACCGCTCATCGGAGCGCTCGTATAAACGGGATTACGGACGTGGCGTTCCGTCCGCGGCTCGTGAGAAATCACGCGACTTTGCACGTGTGCCCCTCATGACTCGTGCATGGAAGCGACGATGTCTAACATCCCCGTCGCACGCTGTGGCGTTTCTGATCGCGATAACGTTCGATCTGCGTCCAACATTTAGAGCGCGTATAATACGAGGCCGAGGCACGTAAGAGTATATATCCCAGCTATGAAGTGCAAGTGAGGCGTGCTCAACGAAAGGTGACTCGTAACGTAGCTTCGTGCGGATCGAGTAGCCTCACCAATCGTTTCAACTCTGTACATTCTTTGTTTGTTATCTCGCTCATCGTTCGGACAGCACAGGACAGCGTAGATGACAGGCCCTTAACGGAAGAGGAGATTTTGGGACGACGGCCTCGCTCGTCCGGGGTGTCCGAGATTACGAAAGCGTCGCTGCGCTTCTCCAAACGCATCAACCCGTATGAACGCTTGTGACGCATAACCGAACGATGAACGCCTCCTTCTGCGTTTATTCTAACAAGTACTGACTTCTCTCCCCCTCTTTCTCCCCTTCCCCTTGCGTAGGGTAACCGTACGGGGTACACTCTTAATCAGGTGCCGCTTAAAGTGCTAGATATAGCCAGGAAACCGGACATTTTTCGTCTGGTTTCCAGGTTATAGCCCGCGTTTAACCAGGACCTGATTAAGAGTGTAGTAAAGCAGGTGTAGCCTGGTTAACTCCATGCAGTTCATTTCTCTCTCCCTCTCCCCAGATTGGCCCGATTTAACCCGATCAAACAGCCGTCCAAGGGGGGCCGATCAAAGAGCCTATTCTTCTTGACCAACGAGCCCACACTGCCAAATTCATCTAAGAACCAAAGTAGGCTTCGTTTCGTTGGGGTTTCGATCAAGCAGTGTTACGCTTCAATGCACCGCAATTACGCCTCTCTGGCAACAACGTCAGGCGTGTTGTGTGTAAACGCTCGTCTCTGCTTATACTAGTGATTACGCCTGGGCGCCAAGCACGTGGGCTCTTTCGACGAGCCAGCCGATGGTGTCAATCACTGCTCAGAAGTTCGCTGCTCAGGCGGCACGGAAGGAAAAAAAAAAAGAAAGATGCATATGGGGACGCGCGCTCTTGCCTCGTTCGCGGAGGAATGCGAAGAGGAAAAACCTAAGTATAGCCATATCAGCGCGTCTGAACTCAACTGGAGCGCTTCTCTCTAGCTCACGCGCGTGCTCGGGCAGAAACAAGCCACCGTCGGTCACATCTTCCGTATTTTGTTCTCTTCCGCGTGCCAGCAAAATAAGAAAAGAAAAAGGAACGACACGGTAAAACAACGACGGAAGGGCAGGAAGCAACTCGGCAATAAGGACGAACTCGGAGGCGAGGAAAGAGTGAAATGGCGGAGTGACAGTGGGGTTCGCCAAACTGCGCATTATAAAAGATGGCGGGTGGGAAAAAACAAGGAAAGACCCGGATGGAGCGGCGAGCGCGCTGGCTACGCATATACATATATGCATGTCGTCGTATATATAGGCAGGAAACTGCGCCCAATTTTTCGCGAGCGAGCGGGACCCTTTTTTGCTCGTTGCTTCGCGCCAATCGCGCGTCGTTCGTGCGGGAATGACACCTCGCTTGCTCGCGCCTCGGCTTTTCCGTCTAGTACGCCAGCACTGTGTATGACGAGAAAGGATTCGTGTATATATAGGAACGTGGTAGGAAACAATTGATTTCGTGTACCGGAATATGCCGAAGGGAGCACGTGTAAAAGGTTCGCGTACGGACAGTCCCAAAAATCATTAAGAAGGTGACTGTCCCGTTTTCTTTCGGAACACCTATACGTATGCTGTATTTCACAGTACCTAACACAGAGTTACTGGGGAAACGTTGGCCTAATGTACCTTGAAAGAATGCGGGTTTGAGCATGTCAGTATCCCCTTTAGATTTTAAGCGCACAAGCGGTACAAGGACGTTTCAGTCCTCTCAAACTGCTTGCATAGACATCTTCACACCCAGGCCCGTAGCCAGAAATTTTTTTCGGGGGGGGGGGGGGGGGGCACCTGTTGAAAACCCTGTAAACCCCCTATTTTCATTATTTTTTTCTCGGTAAAACACCCCCTCAATCCGAATTTCGGGGAGGGCCCGGGCCCCTAGGGCCCCCCCCCCACCCCCCCCTGGCTACGGGCCTGGCGTGACGTCACACTTACGAGCCCAGCTGCACCTCAAGTTTCGGCCTTTTGCTCCATCTAAATGCGGACGCCGCAGCCGGGATTCGATCCCGCGACCTGGGGGAGTCAGCAGTCGAGCGAACACCGTGGCGGTTGCCGTGCACTTATAGTAGGGCATGTTCAGTATGTTTGTTTACTCGGAATTTACGTTTAAAGCAAGTTCAATGGTTTGTGTTGCGCTGCTTCAGCGGCCCTGACTGCATCGTTTCTTAGGACTGGCGAACTTCGATCCAAATGAATTCTATAAAGCATTCTCGCTCTGTCGCTGACTACCATAATTTCTCGGGTTTTGCGTGCGAAGAGTGCAATATGATTACGGGGCGCACGAAAGCACCAGGAACTATTATATTATTCCACGAATAAAGCTAGAATAGGACGAAACCATCGGCGGTTTTGTGCGATGGCTTCGTCCTATTTCAACATGGAAGCGGACCGCTGCGCGCTAATCGCACACCGAAGAACCTCAATAAAGTTATTCATCCATCCATCCATCCACCACCGACTTAGCTCCAGAGTACACACAACGCCCACGATTAAGCCCACTCACGGCAATTGCGCCTTCACAGTGCATCGCTTCGCCATTCCGCGCGTTCCGTTCAGCGGTCATTTGAATATGTGCATACATTAAACGCGCATTCTAACTATTCTCGGGTCACGCGCTTTTAGGCTTTCGTTTCGCCATTTCTCAACCTTCCTAAATTTAGCGACCTTGCGTTAAGTTCCATCCAAAAGAACAAAGTTTGCACCAACCTTCGAGAGTGTAGGTGTGCCAGTGTGGAGCTTATCGGGCTCCCCCCTTTTTTCGCGCAAATTTATTCCGCCGTCCTTCGGAAGTCACAGCGTACTTTCCACGTCTCCTTAACCGGAACCAAGTTCCGCGTGCATAAGAAATAAGGCACGCTTCAATGGGGCTCTCTTCATAAGCCAGCGCACGGGGTGGAGGGGACAGCCACCCCCCTAAAACCTCGTATTTGCAATTGCGTTCTGATTGTAAGGGCCACTGTGGGAGGCGGTAGGGAAGAGCAGGGGGGGGGGGGGGGCACTGTCATGCAACTCCCCCCCCCCCCTCTTCATCCCCACCAAATCTAGAGCCTTGCACACTCTCTCGTGGCTCTTTCACTCTCTAGCTATATAGAAGATGAAATTCGAGTTCTCGGACTTTCCCAAAATCCGCCCGTATACACGTGCACACCCTCCCTGTGGGTTCCCATGGCAGCGACGACGACGAGGCATGCATATATTCAAACTCATTGCGTAAGCTTAAGCTTGATGCGAGGAACAGTGCGCGACGACTCATTGCGAATGTGAGTGCCTACGCAAGAGTGGCCGTAAATATACCAGCAAGGACGGGCCTCGCGACAACTCGAGTGTGTGGGCGCGCGCGCTTCACCACACACACAGCGAAGCGACCGAACCTCCGAGTGCCGCCCACAGCCGTAATAACGAACCAAAAATAAACTTGTTTGTAGTAAAGTTAGGCGTTCGCTTATAGAGCACTTATTCACCGCTAAGTGCGCGAACAATGAGGCATAGAAAAGTACGCCGAGGTATGCCGAACGTTGAGCACCCTAACAAAGTTATTCACGCCGGCGTAAGAAGTAGAGGAAGTTTCTGCGCACACGTGCCTCTTCCGGTGGGCGGCCACCTCTGCCGGGATTCGAACCTCCTTCCTTAGTAAAGCCACTGAAAGTCGTGGCTGTAAACAGGGTGCGTGCGTGCGTGTGTGTGTGTGTGTGTGTGTGTGTGTGTGTGTGTGTGTGTGTGTGTGTGTGTGTGTGTGTGTGTGTGTGTGTGTGTGTGTGTGTGTGTGTGTGTGTGTGTGTGTGTGTGTGTGTGTGTGTGTGTGTGTGTGTGTGTGTGTGTGTGTGTGTGTGTGTGTGTGTGTGTGTGTGTGTGTGTGTGTGTGTGTGTGTGTGTGTGTGTGTGTGTGTGTGTGTGTGTGTGTGTGTGTGTGTGTGTGTGTGTGTGTGTGTGTGTGTGTGTGTGTGTGTGTGTGTGTGTGTGTGTGTGTGTGTGTGTGTGTGTGTGTGTGTGTGTGTGTGTGTGTGTGTGTGTGTGTGTGTGTGTGTGTGTGTGTGTGTGTGTGTGTGTGTGTGTGTGTGTGTGTGTGTGTGTGTGTGTGTGTGTGTGTGTGTGTGTGTGTGTGTGTGTGTGTGTGTGTGTGTGTGTGTGTGTGTGTGTGTGTGTGTGTGTGTGTGTGTGTGTGTGTGTGTGTGTGTGTGTGTGTGTGTGTGTGTGTGTGTGTGTGTGTGTGTGTGTGTGTGTGTGTGTGTGTGTGTGTGTGTGTGTGTGTGTGTGTGTGTGTGTGTGTGTGTGTGTGTGTGTGATGAGAGATGTGCGCGTGTGTTGTGTGCGGTGTGACAAAGCAAACATGGACAGAGCGGACGGAGTGGCGCTGTGACAAGACTTGCCGGAAGAGAAAGACGACGATGGGCTGCGACATGAGGCCACGGGGGAGAGGCGTGCGCGTGGAGTGCCACGCGGTTGGCAAGCTGGTGTTGGAGCGAGTGGTAGCTGGGGGGAAGACGGCTCGCCAGCGTCACGGTCGTGGTTCGTCCCGAGTGCCTGGCAAAGGTCAAGGGTCGAAGCGGTCTGCTTCGCTTGGCCTTAAGCTCCGACGGCGAGTGCATGGAGCCAACGGGAGGCTACCGCAGCCACCAGTAACACCACCGGACGTGGGCCCGGGTGTTCGGCTGTGGTCCTTGGTGCGCGCGCTCCAGCAGAAGCCGGAGCGACTTCGTCGGCCCAGGTCGTCATCACTTGCCTGCTCCATCGTCGCCTACATTGGATCGTCGCCCGGCTGCTCTCCGAATTCCTGCGACGACGGCTTTCCTGCGCTAAAGTCTGGTCTCCGTAGACGTTCCCCGCATCAATTCTAGCGCTCACCGGTGAGACTGTTTTACGTTTGCTAGGACTGAAGTTGTGTGTGTTTTCTTTGAGTTTTTTTCCCCATAGGTTGTAAAGTGTCTTGTTATCATCAGTGTCCGTCATTGTGTGTCGTATGTTCGTATGTTTCTCTATAAAGTGGAAAGAATCCAGAAAACAGCCTCGCCATTTTCTTGAGAACGTTGCCGACCCCGACGCAACGTACTCGTTCTATCAGTTCATTTATAAGAACCTCATTACAGTGTGTATGCGTGTGCGTGTGTGTATGCGTGTGTGCGTGCGTGCACATCACAGGCGTAGCCGGAGGGGTGGGGTTCAACCTCCCCCCCACCCCCATCATTTTTCAGTTTTGCATGTGTGTATACATGCACACATGTATAAAAGATGACTGACCCCCCTTCCCATGAAAAAAAAGCTTTCTGGCTGCGCCACTTGTCTATATATACACTGGTAGTGAATTATTTCGAAGCATGCACTCGACTTGGCAAGCTGCAAGAATGACAGTGTAGGTATCGCGTCGAAATTGAATCGCGTCGAAAAAAATTACGGCTTGACTTTCTTTCACAGCTACTAACGAACTCCTACTCGATCCGGCAGCGTAGTTAAGTCCACTGTTGACGAGGCCTACTCGCCAACATCACCCAAATGCTCTTATTTTGCCCGAACTAACCTATGCACATACTCTTTTTCCGCGCACCATTAATGAGTGGAACAACTTACCTACGTAAACACTGTACCATTTTACTTTTTACACTTGCCTTGTTTAAAGTAGTCTTCTTAAAAATGTGTTTTGCTGTTTTTCCACTTGCTCAGAACTGTATCGTTCAACTTTTGTTGATCTATTGTGTTCTACCCACCCTGCATGGACTTCGTGTCCGCAGTATTAAAAAAATAAACAAATATTTCCAATTCTCGTAACTTAACATGCATGGCCGTATAACCTATTTTATTTATTATTATACCGAATGATTGCGCACGAGTCATCGTGGTTGGCTGTCGGAAAATACCTCAAAGCAAGAAAGAAAGAAAAAAAGAAGGAATTTCTATATCAGGGCACCTCCATTTCGCCGACGCATTGCACGAACGCACCGACCACCGTTTTCGGGGTAGTCGTCTCTCCATAACTCTTCAACGCAACATTACGGGCCAGCCCAGCGCGTCGCGTTATACGAACTCCGAAACGACGCAGCTATATACTGCCATTTTATATCAGGTCCATCCGCGCGCATTGCAGCAATCGTTTGAAAGAGCGGCGGAAGCTTGAGCTCGAACCGTTACGGCAATCGCCGTTGCGTAGCTTGCGGAATAAAGCAAGAATGCTCGTCAGATATTGCCTACTATATATAACATGTCCAAGGAGGGTACGTAGCGGTGTACAGCGAAGGAAAGAAGAGTAGTTATATTTTTCTATTTAAGGAAACAGCCAGCTATAGAGATATTGCTCGACCGCACACGACGACGCGCTTCCTTTTTTATTTATGAAGTACACGCCATTTTTCAGAACAGCACCGACAATAATACGTACATGCAGACGGACACTTTTGCTTCTTGCGTTGTCTACCGTGGTGTTGTATATACGGTGGTTACGGGGCTCGACTGCTGAACCGAAGGTCGCGGGTTCGATCCCGGCCGCGGTGGTCGCATTAATTTCGATGGAGGCGAAATGCTAGAGGCCCGGGGACTTTACGATGTCAGTGTGCGTTAAAGAACACCAGATGGTCGAAATTTCCGGAGTACCCCTCCACTACGGCGAGCTTCAATCCTATCATGGTTTCGGCACGTACAACTCCAGATATTGTTATTATTTCTTGCATCATTAGAAGAGTATATACACATTGACATGCACAGAAGATTATGACGTCACTAATTCAAGCCTTCAATCGTTACAACTGATCGCGTGCCACTCTTCTCCAAACAGCACCCCGAGTGCACCACCATCTTCTGTATGTTGTTGTTCACGAATCTGTATAAGGGACGCCGCGTTTGCACACACAAGCGGCGTTCGTGACGTACGCGTACATGCACCACCACTTTCAATGTATCTCTCTATATAACAGATAAGAACGACCGGTTGCCGTACACAGAAACCTCGCAAATGACCGTACATTACGGGCTCTCGTAGTAATGACGTTGTACCGCCGGCGTTGCGAGTGTTGCTACTACACGCAATTCCCTTTGTCCCGCGGAGTCACGCGCGTGTTACGTCACGCAAGACATGGCAGCGGCAGCAGCAGCAGCAGCAGTTATAGCAATCACGGTGGCCGGCCGCTGCAACGTGGGCGGGCGGCGTTTGTTTAGCAAGTATATATACGTACACCCAAAATGAGTACACACGTAGTTACAGCAAGCCCTTATGTACCACACCGGGCGCGAATGAACGCCCTCTAAACATGAATATGTATAGGGACTAAAGTGGCTATTTAGTCTGTAAGCACGCACGCATCGGCTTGATGGGGTGCGGCGCGTATACGCGTTTGTGCAAAGATAGAGCGGGTGTATGCACTGTACGCCGTTATGGTTCGCGGTTATAGCTGGACAAGAGTTTGGGCAAATTGCACTTGCTCGTTTCTGATGCTTAATTGAACAGGGCAAGAGCGTTCGCCACACGTAAACGGGGAGGTTCATCACTGGAGAGTTCCGACCACGGTACTGTTCGTGTATAAAGGTTACCACTAATTCCTCCAATTCAGCCTTTATTGCAACATCATCACTATATTCTGATTTGATTCTGCGAACTGTCCATTGCTGCTATTTCGATGGATCAGACTCCGCGTCAAGCCACCCGCTGTAGTATTATTTTTTCGCTCCCAGAAAGATAAATAAGGCGTCAAGTGAAATTGCATATAGCAGCAAGGCATCGGTGGGCGCAACATCTCATGTGTACACTCACTCACGCTCATCGCAAGAGCGTGATTGCCACTGTGAGTGAGGGTCAGTGCAGGAAATGTAAGGACACGGTGCTCGCGTAACGCGTAACGGACAACTTGCGCTGCCTCCACCACGGTGTTAGAAGTGGCCGCCACTTCCCGGCTTATGCGTGAAACGCAGCGAAAGAGCTGACGGGCCACCTGTGAGGCCTTGCAGAAAGGTTAGTTGGTGCTCTAATGATTTCAATTTCCGTTTCCACAGCCTCCGATTGTCGTAATTTATAACGACAACTGAATTCCAACCTAAATTTCTGTTATGGTATACACGTTTCGGAGAAACTCCTTAGCAATAAAAAAAATTTCTTAAGTGGAGAATTCTATGAACAGCTGAATCGTGAAGGCGGTATAAGCCGACCACCGCAAAAGCAAATGGCGTTTTTAGGGAGTGAAAAAAGTTTAGTGCTGATCGCGTCGTATTCCGGCAGAGCTATGCTCGCGAATTTGTCAGGCTTCGCTTCTGAAGGGCCTTCAATCGTGCGGCTTCTTAATTAAAGATGGAGCATAAGCAACTGTTTTTTTTTTTTTTTAGTAAGCGGAACTACATAATTCCTAAGTCCCCAATCACGAACGCAGCCTTGTCATAACCGATGACGGCGACGGAGCGTGCAAGGCCAGAATTACGCTTGACAAGGCCCCCCCCCCCCCCCTCAGCGAGGAAACGTTGGCCATCATTTTGGCATCACATCGTATCAACTTCATCGTGGTGTATACGGAACAGAAATAAACGATATATATAAAACGCCTCTGGCATTCTATAGTTCATTTCACACTGAAAGCTGCCCGCAGGAGCTTAATTAGTCGAATTACGGATGGTGTTCCCTGCTTCGAAGTTAAGTGGCGAGGCATAGCCAAGGACTTTGAAAGACAGGCATCGCGTCGAGAGAGCGGTGTTTACCTCGTCGCGCTTCCTTAATATAACAAAGTTTGTCTGCGTGCGTGCGTGCGTGTACACACACACGCGCACACACACACACACACACACACACGCGCACACACACACGCACACACACACATACGTTTCGACAGCAGGGACTTATTTCGTCAGCGGCATTTTATGTTCGACGATTTGTCATCGCTGCAGCCCCCGTCTTTTTCCTGAACTTTTGTACAGATATGCTATATGGGCATAGACACAATAACGCCTTCATGGGCTGTATAAAGGGTGTTGCTTTGTCCCATAGCTAACACCCTCATGTTTAAGCTTGGGGAATGAGAGTCATAGGTGCGAACAACAGCTTTTCTTTTCTTTTTCTTTGTTTTTGGGAGGGGGTAGTGTTTCAATACCAGGAAAAATCTTGATAATTGCAAAGGAGTACGAGATTAGTGCAATAGATACAAAGTTTATATAGCCGTAGCTGCGAAGTTCTTTCGTCATAAATTTCTATGCGTATACAGATGATCAAAATTACGCAGCCTTCAACGAGGCCTTTCCTCGTTAAGGAGGCTCGCTGCTGCGTGAAATTGTATTTTACAGCCGCAAAAGTCGAGGGAGTTGCCTATTATTTCATATATGCTCATATTTCATATATTATAACTAATATTCCCGTGTTACCGGTAAGTGCTCACTTCTTTGCATACCACAACACGACTTCATTCTTCCTGCCATTTCAATCAATCAATCAATGAATCAATCAATCAATCAATCAATCAATCTTGTATAAAATAATCTGGAGGAAGAGATGTGCACACAGGAAGAGGTCACAGAGCAAAAGCTGAGTAAGGACCTCCTGCCCTTCGGACGAACGCAATGAAAGGCACATTGGCGTAGCGATTATCTGATTATATTAACACCTGGGCTTTCACGTCCCACAACCACGATATAATTATGAGGGGCGCCGTAGTGGAGGGCTCCGAAAATTTCGACCACCTGTGGTTCTTTAACGTGCACTGACATCGAACAGTATTACACGGGCCTCTACCATTACGCCCCCATCGAATTGCGGCCGCCACAGCCGGGAACGAACCCGCGACCTTCGGGTCAGCAGCCGAGCACCGCAACCGCTACACCACCTCGACGGACGCGATTAAGCGATTAACTGAGCGTCCCTGGCGCATGCGCGTGTCTGCGCTCGTCTATAAACTCGCACCTATACCTCTGGTAGTTCGCGCACGAACTCCCAGCGGCAAGAATAGCACCGCGTATACAAACGCCGTACATCTGTCGTCCTTCGCGTACGGCCAGCGTGAAGCACTGACAGGCGAAGCATTCGAGGGAGTTGCATGGCGGGGCGAGCGCATTATTGATCGATGATTGCGCGTTTATCATCGCTCGGCGCGCGGAGGAAGCAAATAAAAGAGCGCACTCTTACGGCAGGCGAAGGTCGTTTAATGATTAAAGCGGAATGCTCCTACTGGCACGGGGCAGAGTTAATTGGAACAACGCGAGAAAGGCCCCGACGATGATGCGAAGGTCGCCAGTCTCAATCCGGGACGAGAGATCGAGGCTCGCCACGGCCGCTCTCTTGGACGAGAAGGGAAAAGTTGCGGCTTCGCATCTGCTGGCGTAGAGCCACTACTATTGGTATATATATGAGCACACATTCCACAGAAGCGTGATACTTACATATATATAATTTAAGAGCGAGAGAGAGAGGGGGGATTAAGTGATCGGCAGCATCTGACTGCTCTCGTCTTGCCCCCCAGCTTCCTTAACCTAACTCTAAATAAAACCATAGCACCCGTAACAGTTTGTTCATAAATATGCATCAGTTTAGTTGACTTGGATCGCTTAATTAAAAAATAATAGGAAGCGCAGACGCCCGTAGAAAAACAAAAAAAGAGGCATTTCATTTCGTGGACCGCCCTTTCTCAATTTCTCTGGCAACGGGCGAAACGTCAAATTAAAGGCATTTCGTGCGCCTGCACGTCGATATATATATATATATATATATATATATATATATATATATATATATATATATATATATATATATATATATATATATATATATATATATATATATATATATATATATATAGCGAACGGCTGCACAAAAAGACCGTAATTTGGATCCTAAAAAGTCACGGCCTACAGTTCGTGCCATCGCTTGGTGGCCGACAGGCGCGAAAAATTACGCGTCCTACATGCCACAACTTCTGAGAGAGCCGCGCGTGATTTGACAAGCGTGGCGCAACGGCTCGGCAAGTTCCCGTCCACAACATGTACCGACCGAGGCAAGGAGACCACCCTTTCAGTTTTTATTCCTATTTTCATTTTTAGCCCCCATCGTTTCCCTGACAGCGCTCGCGCGGTCTATACAGCCGCGGCATCAGCGCCGACTAAAAATACACCGCAGCTCGAAAAATATAAGACGCGCCGCACGACGCGCACGCGAGGGAATAAAATGAGGGCCCTGGCTGCATGGTGGGGGGGGTTATTTAATAAGCAAGAAAAAGTGTAAGGCCGTATAATATACTATATGGAATGAGCCCATAAGTCCTTTTTTTATTTTTTTTTTTCCCCGAGAAGGCGCTTTCTCCACTCTGCTGTTTATGAAGCATTCGTCCATCCGGCCGCATCTCTGCTTGCTTGCTTGCTTTCTTTCTTTCTTTCTTTCTTTCTTTCTTTCTTTCTTTCTTTCTTTCTTTCTTTCTTTCTTTCTTTCTTTCTTTCTTTCTTTCTTTCTTTCTTTCTTTCTTTCTTTCTTTCTTTCTTTCTTTCTTTCTTTCTTTCTTTCTTTCTTTCTTTCTTTCTTTCTTTCTTTCTTTCTTTCACTTTCGCGCTCTGTTTCTCGGGGGAGTCATTACGCGAGCGGGCATATTCTGCGAAAACGACGAAGCTGACGCCGCTTTCTGCGGGAAAAAAGGAATAAAACAAAACATAAACAAGAGCCTGATGAAGAGAAAGCTTTCTCGGGCTGGAGATACATAACGCTCACTGGGCCATATATATATATATATATATATATATATATATATATATATATATATATATATATATATATATATATATACACCGTCCGAATGCGGACTAGGCGTCCGAGCGAAAACCTCCTAGACAACCACCTTCACTCTCATCAACCCCTCTCTCTCTCCATCTATATCCCAAAAGCTCCTGCCTTCTAGCTTGCGAAGTTTTCCTCAACCTCATCCTCGTAGTACTTTTTTTCTTTCTCCCAGCGTTCATGTTGTTACGAGCTGTTTTTCTCCGCTTACACGCGTCGCACAAAGACAGCGGTACAAAATGAAAGTTGCCAGCAAGGGCAACTCGTCCGCCGCGAAAACAAGAATACAGAAAAGCATCGAAGAGTAAAAAACTATGAAAAAAAATATTTAAAATGTGAAAGAAACTGGAGGCGCGTTGTCCGAGGATGCGAGCGCCAAGTGAAACGCTAACGATCGCTCTCGAGCGCGAAGAAAAAAAAAAATGAATACAGCGGCGGAGAAACGCGTTGTACAAGTTGTTCGCGAAAAAAAGAAACACGGCTTTCGGTTCGCGAGGAAAAAACGAGGCGCGAAAATGATTTGCGCACGCCGCCGAACACGCACGCGCGGTGGCCGTTGTTGTTGTGGAGCCCTGCGCGCTCTTTTAACGAAACAAGCGCTCCGCAGCCGCTACAGCGTGCGTGCTCCAAAAAGTGAGCGTGGTCTGTATACATCTCATCTCCGAAAGCGAGAACTCTTTTTGTCATCATCACTCAGGGACGGGAAAATTTAACGGGCGCTTTCTCGCAATAACTTTTCACGCGGACGGGTGGCGTTACGGCGCGGATAAAGTGGGGCACGTAGACAAAAATTAAGGGAGCTTCGGCCCAAGTGGTGCCAAGCCCGAAGGAAGTGCGGAGCTGGGCAGCTTTCCTTGTTTCTCTCTGGTTTTGTTTTTCTTTTCTTCTTTCTTTCTTTCTCTTTTTTCGTTTTTTTCTGTCTTTTTCTCTCTCATTATTTCTAATTATTGCTATTTTGCTGCCTACTTTTCCCTTTCATTTCCCTCTCTTTCTATTTCTCAGTTGCTTAGTTTTTTTTTAATTTTATTTTCATACGTGGTTCTGCCTGCGTTACGCGAAGCGACGACAGCATACGACAGCCCGGGCTCCTGAGGTGCTCCGCACTTAATATCGGTCGTGAAGGCGCTCGAAGAACGAGAGGAAAGAAGACTTCTCCTTGGCGCGAGCGCGCGCTCAATATGCTACAGCTCGCTATGCTATATGTGGTTTTGTTTGAGTTACGCCAAGCGACGACGACAGCATACGATCACAGCAGACGACAGCCCGGCTCCCCTAAAGTGCTCCGCAATTAAAGTAGCTATACTTTCCATTGAAACGGTCGCACTCATCCACTCAGCCGCGTTGTGCGTACAAAGGGCACAGTCGAGGGGTGCACACAAAGACAAACACGCGTGCGCGTACTTTTAGTCCGGCACTCGCGTATAACCTTTCGCGGCAATCGCGCAGTCAATTCCCGACAGAGTCGCGTGGGGGTCGGCCCTTGGCGCAGATGGTGTTGCGTCACACCCCTCAGATGGGACACGAGTACGCGGCGCGAGCAAACCAGCAACGCCGCGCCGAGATACGACAACTCCATTACGCTTATCAGCCGCGTTATCGCACTGCGTCGCGCCCACGCCGTTAACTTTCCGCAGCCGGGGAGAAATTTTGCCGCCGCCGTAACCGGGCCGTGTCGTTGCAAGTGGGTGGCCGCATACGCAATCGCTCGCTTAATCTATATTTTCTCAGGCGCAAGAATTTAGGCGAATGTGAATGAGCCACTTCGTAGGAATACATAGAGGAACGACTCCATATGAATACACAATAATTAGTGGAGTTTTACGTGCCAGAACCCCGATATGATTATGATGCACACCATAACGAGGTTTCCGGATAACTTCGACCACCGGGCTTTCTTTAACGTGCACAGACGTCGCACAGTATACCGCGGACCTCTAGCAATTCGCCATAGGGATACATATGGCTCGATGGCAAGCAGACTGGAAACGCACAGTGGTATATAGCGAATAGTTACTCGATCCCAAAACTTATCGCGTCTGTCTGGGATCGAACCATCTAGCTTGTAAACATGCGTAGCTAGCTTATCGAGCCCCCCGACCTCCGGAGTGCACAGCAACTCGACGCCGAACCTTCGAAAGTGCGTATGTGCCCCTCGATTCCCGAAAAAGTATATGAATTCGAACCCTGAACCTTCGAAGCACGTGCACGTCGGTTAAATCAGTAAAAGAAAAGAAAATAATCGTAAAAGTCCTAAATCTAGAGGACTGGCGAGAACAATCACCAAAGTTTATAAACCTATCTTGCTTCACATAGCTATGAGACCACTCTCATACTTTAATACACGGGTGTGGCGAGCACAGAAAGCCCTAACATATAGGTCAACAAATACCTTTGTGCATTCCAAACTTATTGTTGTGTATACGATTGCCCTTGATGATGTTGGGCTCGGGAATAATCTGTCAGGCGCGGACGTATCTTCAATAACGGTTAATTTCACGTGTCATTCTTTTCAACGCCTCGCATTCCTGCACGCCGCCGTTGGACATTGTATACTCGTCATGTTTCGTGAGAATAGAACAATGACAAATTCAAATTTACCTACACACTGCCAAATATAACATAACGTCTGCCGTTTTACGTGCGAAAACCCCTGCATGATTATGGGGCACGCCGTAAGCGAATTATACATGTATGTAACAGTTTCTTCGGATGGCGTCGGCAGCTTGCTGATGAAGCAACCACGAACGGGCTTTCGACACTGGCAGCAACACTGTATAACGCAGCTACTTAAACGGGAAAGGATCAAATATGGGTTAGCACTGCTTGTTGTGCGTTCATCTTTCAGCTATATTCTCGTCGTTCTCTCTTCACACCTGCGCAGTTGGAATGGAATGAAGGGCGTTGTGACACAAAGAAGGGCCCTCCGCGCGCCGTGTCCGGAACCTCTACATAGCTACGGCACAAAACTGTATCGCACTTTCACGCTAGAATCACAGAGTACACACCTTGAGCGCAGCAAAAGGAAGCGGTATACGTAAAACCAAACGTGCGACGTTATCTCGTTGACAGGTATATTTGTGCCACTCTAGGGTCCCGCGCCTACGGCAGAGATCTCGAAAAACTTCCGCGTTTAAGGCACACAATAACGCGAGAGGCGTGGTTTTCACTTCGTTTTTCAACGCGCTTCCAAATTGGAAATGGGCCGTGCCGTGCGCTGAATCGCGGAAAGTTGAAATGGCCTCGCGACTGTGACGAACGCGATAAAGCTGTCCGCACGGTCGGTATAAAGAACGGCAGGACCGCGTTTTACCAGGCCCGTAATTCTTTGCCAGTGTACAGCGCCACTCCACGTCTGTTGACCCGTTGAAGAGGTGGACTGTCACATACAGGTATATATATTTGACAGCCGCACACATACATCATGACATGTTTCCTACCGTAGGTAAGCGTGCTGCAATGCTGCTACGCGCCTACGACCTAATTTCAGCCTGTCATATAGCTTTCGCCTAGTCCGCTTATATATATATATATATATATATATATATATATATATATATATATATATATATATATATATATATATATATATATATATATTGCAAGGAGAAAAATGGGCTACAACCTCCACCGTTCGTACGGAAGCACGTGCACGATGCAAGTGGCAGAATTAATCACGCTGAATCCCCGCGTTCATTTTTAGCCCATATTCCGCAGTGGTACAGTATGCAGTCGCGCTACGTCGTCTTTTGAATGTTTTATAGTTTCTAACGGCACCCTGCACGGCTCGAGCACCTGTGTCGTGCGTATAGTGGGCCGCCACGTACACATATCTCAGCAGTGCATGCGTCGAGGAAGATGGTATTCGTTAAAGTGAGATAAATTTTGCGGTTTTACGCGTCAAAAGGTGCGACGTGGTTACGAGGCACGCCACAGTGGTGGAAGGGGCTGCGCATTAATCTTGACCACCAGGGCTTCCTTTGACGCATGCCTAAATCTCCACACAGCGGTGCTTTTTTTTCCCCAGTCGGCCCTCACTGAAACGCGGCTGCCACGGTTGGGAATCGAACTCGTATCCTCGAGCAAAACATCTCGACACCGTAACGAGCTATAAACTACCACAATGGACAGTAGCGTAGCCAGAAATTTTTTTCGGGGGGGGGGGGGGGGGGGTGGTTCAACCATACTTTATGTATGTTCGTGCCTGCGTTTGTATGTTTGCGTGCATATATACGCAAGCAAAACTGAAAAATTTCGGGGGGGGGGGGGGTTTGTCAACCCCCCAACCCCCCCCCCCCCCCCCTTGGCTATGCCACTGATCGATGGGTCACACTGACCATTAAGGAAAATGATAAAAAGGCATTCTCAGATAGCGCAGACGCTATATTTCTGTTATGCTTTTCAACGATAGAAGAACTTTATTCGGGAAAGAAAGAATTCCATTTTTGTCATGTACGAAGCTAGGCACCGAAGCCACTCTGATGCAAGCATCATGAATACAGCAGGTCAACGACAAATCGATGCTTGGATGATTCAGGAACTACCGGTCCTGGAACAAGTTGTTTTTGACGTTGCCAGTGACATGTCGTATATTAACCGCTACATTCTAGAAAAAAACCCACACAAGGAAAAGTGAAAGGAGATTAACTGTGCATTGGACTAGTTCATCATCAACACCTCTCTCCTTTCTTTTCCGCCCCTTCCCCTTTCCTAAAGCTGAGCAGCAGGCATTCAGGCCGACCTCTCAGCTTTTCTGCCACAATAAACATCTCTCTCTCTCTTTCTCGCTCTCATATAGATTCATTATTACTGAAGCGCAAAAATAGAAGAAAAAAAAGTTATAATAGTAGGGCACGAAACGCGTGGTCGCCCACGTGGTCCTGTCGTTTGGCGGTTATACTTTGCTTAATTTATTTGTTTTGCGCTGTAGCTACAGTGAACCAAGATGGCCGACACCTTCCCGCAACATTGACGTGCCTCCATATTTTCCCTCATATACCAGCCCTGCGGACTATGCCATACTACTACCTTCGAGACCGTACAGGTATAGCGAATACGCCATGCAATCAACGTAGCCAGGCGTCATGCGTCGCCGATCACGAAACGCCGCCAGGGCGGTATTGAGCCATCGTCCCATGACACGCATACGGAAATCCCCGCTGCACGAAAGGGTTCGACATCAACACACAGCGCCAAAGAAACAAACCAAATGCAGATGAAGGACCACACAACTCGCGAGAAGGTCTCTTCCTCAGTCCACGTAAATTATGCACCAACCAACTACAGCCCAAGTTGGTACTTTGTCACAACGTATTTCTTTAGGCAGCACCCGTCTTCACCTTTGACAAGATCCCATGGCACAGTGCACCACAGTTGCGCAAAGCAATGAAAGGGTTACTGAAATTCCTGGAGGACACGGGATCCCGACACAGCGCCTGTAACGTCGAGCACAGAAGTGTTACGGTGCCGGCAGCAGCATTAACGGCCTCTCTGCTCTTAAGCTTTTCCTCCCCTTCCCCCCCTTCCCACTGCAGGGCAGCAAACCAGACTCTGCCTTCGTTACCCTCCATGCATTTCTTTTTCCCTCTCTCTGTCTCTCTCTCGTTTTTTTCTTTCTTTTACGTCGTTTCCGTGCAAAGTATTTGGTTTGTTTATTTGGCGCTATGCAATCAAAGTGCATCTGCACTTAATAGCCTAGCTAGCTACGAAAAACTGAGCTAGACGGCGACTCGATCACTTAAGTGCAACCGCCTAATCACACCGCCGCGATAAGCTTGCCTATTTTGTGGCATAACAGTAGAACAAAAGAAACTGCCTAGCTTAGCTACACTGTCTCAGCGGCATACGAATCTCGGCTTTCGCTTTAAACCGCTATACCTATGAGCCCCCTTAGAGAGCCCCCCAAACCACTATGAGGTAGAATATCAGCTGTGGTGTTGCAGTTGCACACGAGTCTATAGGGGGTATGCACTAGACGTCATCCGCGAGGATCGCTAGCGTCGGGGTTGCCATTTTGGAGGTCCGTGCGCTCGCCGCATTCGCATAAAACTCGCTGCACGCGCTGTGTCCGAGATCCGTACGTCAACTTCGATGTCTAGAGACCTCCGGAACACTCCCCCTGCACGCCGAAACACGACAGCAAGACGGCGCGTACGAACGGACCTTCAAAATGGTGCGCCGATGGTGTTGCCCCCCTTGTGGATCAAGGCTCAGTCCATACCCCCTGAACACGTAGCCGTGAGAATTTTTCGGGACGGTGCCGTAATAGTGGAGTTACACGCGTTTGATGATACAAAATAGGCCCTCGCTCGTTTCGCTCTTTCATTTGCTCGTCTCTACTCCTCGCCGAGCGTTCCTCCTCAACGTGCGAGGAGGATGAGCAGCAAGCGCGCGTACCTTGCGAGCGCACAAACAGGTGTTGCAGATGACGAGCAGACGACATGACGTCACGGTGAACGTTGAGGGGATGAGGAATGCCGAAATGCCACGGAGAGGAGAAGGCATTATTTCTAGGAATGCTAAACGCAGCGTTGACGCGTTTGGCATTGTTGATCGTGACGGCATTCTGAACTCGATCGATGCGCGCGTTTACTTGAAAAGTTTAAAAAATTATTGGAGGTGGTTCAGGGGCCCGTTAACACCTTACAAAAAGGTTTATCTGGTTCTCAGTGTATAACCGTTAGCGACTTCGTCCTGCAATTTCATTCTTGAGCGCAGCGCTCCGTTTGCTCTCACGTTAACATAGATTACGCGAATATTGTTCTGGCATACGAGATGTTCCTGACAGGCCCGCGATGAGCGCAGACTGGCCAAAGAAAGAAATTACATTAACGACAACTATTATTGTTTGGTTCATAAGTCAAGCCGCAACTGAAGTCAGAGTTTTCCCACGTGTAGAAGACTGTGCACAAAGTAAATGGGCAGGGAAGTAGAGTCACCGCAAACAGTTCAGCTATAGATGATCGAGCGCGGTACGCATCACATTATCAGTGACGAGTTCAGAAAGGCCTGCACGCGTTTGGTGCACGTAGAAGCGATGCTTACAAACATAACACACAACGCGCAGCATTGAAGCCTCCGATCATATTGACTTCCTTTACTAAGGTGTTTCTTCTTATTATTTTTTTTTCGCGTCTCACATGTTCCTCCAAATGGGTACACGTAGTCCGCCAAGGTGCATCAGTGGTTACGGTGCTCGGCTACTGACCCGAAGGTCGCGGGTTCGATCCCGGCCGTGGCGGTCGCATTTCGATGGAGGTGTAATGGTAGAAACCCGTGTACTGTGCGTTGAAATTTCCGGAGCCCTCCACTACGGCGTCCCTGATAAACATATCCTGGTCTTCGGACGCCAGACCCCAGATATTATTATTATTATTATTATTATTATTATTATTATTATTATTATTATTATTATTAAATAGGTATACGTAATCTGTGGCAGAAAAATGAAACGGTTTCGTAATCCATTCATCTTAATATCGTGAAAGCCTTCAATGTGGCTGCATATGACTCGGCTGTAGTTGGTATCCACATCCGAACGCGATTCCTCTTGCGCCGTTAGCTTTCGGCAAGGCCTCCTTCCTCTTCTTCATCATCGTCATCATCATAATCAGCAGCAGCAGCATCCTATCTTTAAGTCCATTGCCGGACGAGGTCTCTTCCACCCAAAGATCTCCAATTTACCCTGTCTTCAAGTCTTCATCTGTTTTGGTCTAATCAGTCTTGCACAAGCCCGAAGTTCGCGTTTCATACACTTTACGCCTAAGGCGTCGGAGAAGCCTACGCTTACTTGTCCCAGCAGCGCGCTTCGGGGCAAGCAAACTCGCTCTTCCTTTTGTGAAGCATGTGACCGCGTATACCCGGTCGGTCGGTCGGTCGCTCTCTAGAAGGCCTCCATATCGGGTCACCCCGGGGCCGACCCAGAAATTGGCGGCGGCGGAGTGCTCAGCACCGCCTTTCGACCCCCCCTTCTCCCTCCTTTTCGTTAAGCCTCCTACAGAGCAGCGATGGGGAGCGGTCGCTCGAGTCGGGCTGGCCGGTCGGGTTCCCCCCCTCCTGATATATCGGTCCCCGTCGCCCCCCGGGCCGCGCTTTCGGCCGGGGCCCTACAGTTTGACGCAGGGGATGGCGCAACGTACATGTGTAGACGTGCTTCGAGATGAGTGTTTTTTTTTTTTTCTTCGATAAGGCGGGCAGCAAGCGAACGATTCGATTAGCCGGCGAGGTTTCGAAGAGCACAGGCGTCAACGAATCCCCGCAAGGACCGTCCCTGCGGAGTGCACCTACGGCGTGTTGCGTGCATTAAATGTAATGGGAAGACGACGGCGTTTTGTTCTGACATGGCCCAAACAGCTCTCCGCAAACGAAGCAGCTTATCTCTTCTTTCTCTCTCTCTCTCCCTGGCAGCAAATTTAACGATAATGACGATTGTCAGATCGTAAAATCTTCAGATTGCTAGACGTTCATACATTCTGTAAGGAAAAAAAAAAAGTCATCCGACTATTTCGTGACTTTCCGATCTTGACACGTATTTGACTCCCTTTAGAGAGACACGTGAACTCCCTCTGGGGACCATAATACTCCCATAGGAGAGTCTTGGTAGCCATAAGAGTCGTTACGTGGCAAGATCGGGACCCACCGAAAAGAGTAACCCATACTCTTTTTTTTTTTTTGTATATTAGAGCATGTAAGGATGGATGAGGCAAGAACGAAAGAGAATACGTAGAGAAAGAACAGAAAGCTTAACAAGAGGTAGCTCAGTAGTTTGTTATCGTGCACGTAAATATATCGTGGTTAAAAGAAGCGAACCACAGAAAAAGTAAACAATCCAGAAGTCTAACACAGCCAGTGTTCTCAATCTCTATACATCACGCACGCTGCCAGACCTCAGCAGCGCCTGTGCTCGTGTGCGGTGCGCCTTTTTAGTCTTTGTCGAGCTTGCGCTTCTTCAGCCGTTTTCGGCAACGCAAGCAGTGCAGATTTATAACCTTCCACGTGAGTTCCTTTCGAAGCACTGACCCATAACTTTCGCTTCTGCTGGTTGACGAGTGTGTACAGTCGTATATACATCGAGCACAGCGCTTGCCTCTCGGTACCGAAGCGCGTGCAGGGGGGACGTGCGTAAATATCTCGTCAGTTACGTGAATGAAGAATGAATGGCAATTCAAACGCACTCGCGATTACGGGCGTCCGACAACAGAAATTATTCCGTATGAAGTGATCTTTATGTATCTTCGACTCGAGAATAACAGATGCCTTCGAACTTACAACACTTTCATGCAACATAGACTTACGGCGTTTACATTCCGCAATGTTAGAATCACCCCAGGAACCAAATCCACGTACAGTCATGGACAAAAAAAAAAAAAAAAAAAAAACGAAGTGGGACAGCTTCGGCAAGATGTTACTTTGATTGAGAGCACAATCTATCACATCGGTAATTATGCGGCTGCAAAAGATTGTTCGGGGCCCCACACTAAAAATGTGCAAGAAGTCATGCCGACATTGAACGAATCGGCGAAAACAAGAAGGAAAGACAATGTTTTTGGTTATCCCGAACTCGTTACTATCTGAGTTTTCAATGACTGTATACATCCTTCAGCTCAGAACACGTGGATAGTGAATCTTTCACGCATAGGCGTGCGTACAAATGGGAAGGCAAATGTAGCGGGGGGGGGAAGGGGGGCTTCGCCTCCTCCGTAATGGTTGTAGCGGGGGGGCCCCGGTGAAACTACCCCCGCCCCTTCTCCTCCGTAACGCAGAACTCTGTGCACGCCTACGGGTGCACGCATTGCAACCACACGTCCTTCGTAATGATGGTTAATTAAGCAATATGACGCGGGAACGGAAACAAGCCTCATTAACAGGATGAATAGCGAGGTGAACACACCGCGTCGTCCGTTCGCCACGCAGAACATTGTGCGCGGCCATCTGCATATGTACTACGTCACATTCAAGGAAAAGCCGCGGCATTTTTCCGTTGTTTCGTTACATCCTGTATCGTTACAGCTGTGCACAGCCACGTGCAATGCCTCAGCACACGTGCATGAATCGACTGTTCGGCTCCGATGTTTACGCGCGAAACGCAGTCGCAGCGACCCGGCAGCTTGACGAAAAAAAAAAAAAACTTGTCGCCACGCACTGAAGTACCATAACAGCGGTGAGCTTCTGGAGCTAAATTTAAAAGTAATAATAATTGTTGTTGGGGTTTAACGCGTCCCAAAACCTCGATATGATTGTGAGAGACACCGTAATATGGAGGGGTATACGGAAATTTTCCGACCACCTGTGGTTCTTTAACGTGCGCTTAAATCTAAGCACAGGACCCTCAAGCATCTTGGCCTCCATCAAAAATGCGGCCGCCGCAGCCGGTACTCGATCCCGCGACCTGCGGGTCAGCAGTCAAGCACCGTAACCACTAGACCACCGCGGCGGGTGGAGCTAAATTTAAGAAATGAATGTTATACGAAAACTATATGCTCGCATAATCGACCTATTATAGACGCATTAACCAAAATATGAAGTTACGAAAGTACACCTATAGTCACTCTCAGTTCACACAGAGCTTCTGTACTGAAGTGTTGACGTATCGCTCTTTTTTTTCTTTTTTTTTTTAAATCAGCCTCTACGATTTTCGGCGCGCTGTTCCCGGTTTAAAATAGCGACGCAAAAGGGGGGGATGCATAGAACCTGCTTTGGGCGCAGCAAACGTTTCGCGCATGCGGGCAACTCTACAGCGCGTGTGGTTTCGTATGTATCACCGACGAGTATATTGAGTATACGTCCGAAATAAATTTCTCTGATACGTCCCTTATGACGCGCCGTGCGGAGCACCTGTAGATAGTTAATAATAATATCTGGGTTTTTCACGAGCCAGAACCACGGATGTGATTATGAGGTACGGCGTAGTGGATCTGCGGAAATTTCATCTGGCGTTCTTTAACGTGCACTGACATCGCACAGTGCACGGGCCTCTAGCAATTCGCCTCCATCGAAATGTGACCACCGCGGGTCGGGATCGAATCCGCGACCTTCGGGTCACCGGTAACCACCGAGCACCGTAACCACTTTAGCACCGCGGCGGACCACCTGTAGATCGTTGAAGATGAGAAAGTGAGTGCACGAGACAAGACGCACGAGGGCGAATAAAAAGGATTTGAAGAAATTGTACGACTAAAGAGAGACCCGTTCAATAGCATGGAAAGAATACCCAGTGAACTGGAAGGAGCGAGCAAAACAATAAGACAAAAATATGGGCAGCGAATGTAGTTGGGTCTCGTATACGGTATGCTGCACCAAACGAACAAACAAAAAAATCGCCGGTGTCAAACTGCTTGTTATTTCGCACAGTCTTGTGAATGGACCCGCAGGTGAGCGAAGAAATCGAGCATATACTGCACGGTAGCGGGATCCCGTTCCCTGTAACCTAGCCACTTTCGGCCGAGAATTGGAAACGACGTATTCCTGAAACTGACGTCTCTGTGTTTTGAAGGAGGGGGAGAAAGAAAAATAAAGAGAAATAAGGAAATTCTGGCTATTCGAAAAAGAGGTAATCGGGTCTCTGCGGTGGCGTATAGAGGGATGACATAGGGTGCAGCTAGCGGAGCAGGGGGGGCAGATGTCGCCATCGCGTTTCGTATCTGCATTGAATCTATTATATATTCGTAGTCTATGAATGTAATATATAGAGAGTGGTTTTGTTTTACTTAATTACTTCACAGTTGCCGTCGCGTATAGATGAGATTCGTCAGTCGTCGTGTCTTTTAGAACTCCCTCCTTTCAAGGACTTTGTGACGACTCGTGAATGGCGAGAAATTAGTCACCTGCGTTGTTATATAGGGCCGCGACAGTTCAGCTACCTTTCCCCTTTTCATGTACGTATCCGGAAACAAGAAGAGCAAGAAGAGCAGACGGCGTCGGCATGATGTTGTTGTCTTCGGGGGGGTTAGGAGTGCGACAAGTGCCCCCCTTGCCCCCCCTTCTCCCCCCTCCCCCTGCAGACGCCCATGAAGTGAGCAACGCTGCGATCGAATGCATGCTCCTGTTCGCCACCCAGCACAATGAAATTCTAGTAATCACAGTGCGCTTATGCCGAGCCACACAGCCTTACTAAGCGTCTCCAGGAGACTCTACGCGGATTAGCACGCAGATTCACACTTAAAACCCGGTTTGTCATATAGAAAGTTTATTCACAAAGGTTTATTTCGAGAAACACGAAAGAGGCATCTGTCCTGCAGTATAGGCGCGTTCAGGCTGATGATGATGATGATGACAAGCATTATGCAGCGGGGACAAAAGACGAGGGAGGACGTTCAAGTACCATGCATATATTATGCCTGGTTAGGCTAACTCGAGAACTTGTTAATGAAACGGGCATCGCGAAGGCGCCTGCCGCATATGCTAATAATCGGAGGGTTTCCAGGAACACAGACTTAAGAACGCGCCGTAGTCTCGCAGGAGTGAGTCTAGGGTACGTAGCGCTTAACAACTCCCACATCCAGGCTTTGCCGACATAAAAAGAAGATCAAGCAAAATCAAGAAGTTGCGACGCTTAACAAACCTAATCTGCACACCCGGTTATTAGTTAATGCCGGAAACAACTAAAATCTTTCGCACATCGTGTGCAGGACAGCGGGTTAACTTCGATAACTTGGGGTTGTTTATACTTACGGACAAAGCACGATGTGCGAAAGATTTTAGTTGTTTCCGGCATTCTTTTCAGTCGAATTACAGCCACAGAAACCTGGAAACGAACCCGCGACTTGGTGCTCGGTGGGTATAACGTCATTACGGATGGGCAAAACTAGTGACACGAACAAACTGCCACGGAAATGCTCCTTGAATATCCCGCAGAGACCGACGGCAGTCGCAAGATTGGCATCCGTAAAAAAGTGTAGTACACATTATACTTGAGAAGAATTTCTTCTTAGCCTAGTTGGTATTGCTTACTGTATGACATTCTGCTGCTAGTAAAACACACACACACACACACACACACACACACACACACACACACACACACACACACACACACACACACACACACACACACACACACACACACACACACACACACACACACACACACACGCACGCACACGCACGCACGCACGCACACACACACGCACACACACACACACACACACACACGCACGCACGCACACACGAGAGACACGAACGCGAGGATATGGGCGGCACTTCCAACTTATTTGGCACTTCCAACTGAAGCAGTTCGAAGTGCCGCCCATGTCGTCGTGTTCGTCTCTCTTGTGTGTGTGTGTGTGTGTGTTTTTTTTTTTTTTTTTTTTACTAGCGGCAGAACGACAGAAAGTTTAGTACACAGATTGCATATAAACTGAACGCGCACTTCATCAGTTTTAAAGTAACTCGCAACAAAAGGGAGGACTGTAACTAAAAGCGTGTCAGCATAAGTGACGCCTCTGCGGGAGCGAAACGCTTACTCGAAACCATAAAACTGGTCTTGGCAAGCCATGCAAACGACTAGAAGACTACAAAAGGTGGGCGGGCGTCACCGCTCTGAATTTCTCGCACCACTTAAACCTGACGTCATTCGGTTTGACAGCGCTTAACCTCCTTATCAGTGAACGGCCACGTTCAGGTTCGGACCGTTTTCCTTAGAAAAATATATTTCTAAGGAATACGGTCAGAACCTGCCAGGAATTCGCGGCAGCGTTTCGTTCGCTTAAAAACGATACAAGATAGGAGCATACTTTGGAAATGCGTGACGTCACACCAGGCCCGTAGCCAGAAATTTTTTTCGGGGAGGGGGGGGGGGGGGGGCAACCGTTGAAAACCTTGAAAACCACCTATTTTCATTATGTATTCGCGGTAAAACACAACCCTCCATCCGAATTTGGGAGGGGGCCGGCCCCCCCCCCTGGCTACGGGCCTGCGTCACACTGACGAGCCCAGCTGCACCTCCGAGTTTCGGCGCGAACATTTAGGAAAGGGAATACGTGTCCTTGATTCTCTTCAGTAATTAACAACTGCTTGCCGCCGAAATAATGACAGCGCCACTTTATGCTTTACCCGCTGACTACGATTTAACGTGGCTCCTTCCGTGCCACCGATATCCGTGCTCATTACAAGGATAACTCATTAGAAGCCATAATGCACGCAGTGAATACGTGTTAGCCTTCTTAGAGAGCGAGATTGATTTGTGGGCTACATCACGTATTCTACCAATGAACTAACGTTGACTCCCGCGAGACGATGTGGCTTTGAACAGCAGCAGCTTCACTTGGGCCAGAGGCGGAGAGTTTTCATTTTGCCGGAGGGGGCGGGGCCCGGCTTGCTCTTCTTCTACATTGTTCTCCCTGTCGCTTCATATATATATATATATATATATATATATATATATATATATATATATATATATGTATCGAGAGGGAGAGAGAGCATGTCCGCCTCCTAAATTAAAGAATATAATTAAAGTCTTTAATACCACCTTATTCTCTTTGGCGCCTACACCGCGATATCAGTATGAATATCTCTTGTGATGACTCCCGATTTATTTTTCAACTTACACAAGCACATCGATCCTCCTCGCAACGCTTGGCTCAAAGCGAAAAATGCCGAACAGGTTGCTACTCGGTGACTGCATCAAATAAAATCGATTCCCACAATGAATGGGACCCGCCTATTTCTTTATTGACATGCATTACTTTGTTAAAACATGCACTAGACATAAGACAGTGGCCTAATGCTGATACAGGAAGCTTTAATCTTCAATTTGTGATGACCAAAAATAATTTTCAGGTGGTAGAAAATACAATTTTCTACCACTATAGAACACCAAGAGATCGCCTCAGTTGTTTGTCAACACAACATATTCTGCACATACAAATCTGTTTGCGGGGAATTATTAACTGAGTGTTTGACTTGTCACTGGTCCATGATCGGAATGTTAAAAGCCTGAAATGAAAAAAGTGGGTATAAACATCCCCCCTGTGAAATAAATAGCTGCCAGACAGGAGGCCAAACGCTCGTTGTGAATGGACGGGGACCTAAGCCAAGCTCCCGGGCAGGCGCCAGGGGGGGGGCTTTGCCCCCCGTGAAGCCGCCCGGGGGGGGCGAGCCCCCGAGCCACCCCGTAGTCTCCGCCTATGACTTGGGCGATTGGGCTCATTTTCGATGCTGTACATGCATAAACGCGACGACAATGAAACGCTCTTTCCTGTCTCACATTTTTTTTTCTTTCTCCCTAATAATTGTCGCGCAGTACGTATACTACGCAGCTTTCGGCATTCCCAATATGTACGTGGCGTTAAGCAATATACCTTAGTTCTCGCAGGGTGCGTGTTGCATTTTACAAGTGCCAACGCTTTCGTCAGGAGCACGTTGCTGCTGCTGAACAACAGGCGAAATCTCTCTCCACGGTTCGTTAAAGACTAAGAAGTCTAGACACCTAGCGCTTTTTTTTCCTTTTTCTTTTTGCAGCGTTTGAAGCATGCTTGTAGGATACAACAGCGGCAAAAAAGAAGGACCACAGTCCACAGACATAAGAGACAAGCGACTGTGTCTCCCCCCGCCCCCCCCCCCCCCCTTTTTTTTTCTGCACTGCGGTATTTTATAACCTACCCTAAGCCATACGACGAGTACATATCACTGTTGTAGGTAAAACATGTAGCCCGGACGCGTCTCCTATAAAGGAACAACGCGCGACGTTTGACGAAGTGGGCGCACGATAATTGGTATGCGGCGCGCATCGCGCAACTCCCACCAGTGCGCATCTTGAATAAGCCTGCCTCCTACTACCAACCGCGAACACGCCCTCGAACTTTCAACTGCAAGCCATCGCGAGAGACAGCTGCTGCGAGACCGGATCTTGACCCACGAAAATCCAGATATGAACCGACGCAAAGCGCAACATTTACAGGACTACGCGAGTTCTTCCATCGTATAGACTCACTTCTCTCGGCAATAAACGACTTTCGCTCGGCAACGGTCGACGAAACCTTAATGCGTGGGCACGGCTGCAGTGACAGCGGAAATAGTCGAAAGAGAGGTCGCCGAAGCGGAAGGATTGGTCGATACCCTGCCGCCCATTCTCCACAAAGCTTTGTTCTTATGGCGTTCACTGTCGGACGCAGCGAAGAAAATAATGTATGCGCGTAAATAAATCGTTACGGAAACGCTTTTACGTGCAACGACACGGGTTCGTCGTGCATAAGTAAGGTTTCGTAGTAACTTCCCTAACGGTTGCCGAAGAGCAAAACCAAAGCACATATTTTATTTCTTATCCATACACGATTTGGACGTGAAATAAGCTTGCAGGCGAGCAGTGTGGCCCTGCTTATTATAGTCGTCACCGTATAGCCGTTATTATAATTAGTGTTAGTTGTAGTAGTAGTAGTAGTAGTAGTAGTAGTAGTAGTAGTAGTAGCAGCAGTAGTACTATTATGTTCCTATACCGGTTTGCCGTAATCGAACACCTCTTTTTTTATTTCTTTTTTTGGCATTGAGATTCAAACAAAGGAACCTTAGTGGGACTGACTTGGTGCGGAGTTGGATTGACGGCGCGACCGTTGGAATAGATTCAAGACCGTCTATAAATGTTCCATAGGGATCTATTAATGATTTCTCGCAATGCCCGACCAGACAGCATCAAGGACTGCAACAAGGGCATTCATATATTTTCTGAAGAATACTGGGCTTCACAGTAGACTTTAAAGGGACACCAAAGCGAAAAAAAGATTAGCGTGGCTTGCACAAAGTCGGGCAAGGCTGGGTCACTGCAGAGCTGGTGGACTAGGATCAGAAGAGGATGAAGAAGACGAAGATAAGGAGGAGAGCGCGTGCCAGTTCATGAAGATAATGGTTTTTCTACGCCACACGGCAAACTATACCTGTTACACTCTACCCATGGCTCGACAAGAAAATGCGCGTGGCGACCTCACCTTGAAGTTTCCGCACCAGTCGCCGTGACGTCATAGCTTTTGACGGCGTCTACTAGGGCCTACGTAGTTCTTAATCGGTAAAAATGAAGTACGCTGTCTTCTGAGGGAGCCAGAGACTTATCGTGCCAAGTTTCACGAAATATCGTTCAGCCAATGTGGCCGAAACACGAAGAAAACACTGAAATCCGTGACTTCAACATCGGAGATTTCCGCGGTACATGTTTAAATGAAACTTTTAATATTGATATCATGGTCCTATTATAAACTTGTGGTGGTGAAATTAACTACACTATAGTTTTCATAGTGTAATTTATGAGTCTAAACTAATTTATTGTTTCGGTTTAGTGTCCCATTAAGCGAGCGGGTGCAACGAATCCGAGGCGTAGCCAGAAATTTTTTTTGTAGGGGGGGGCGGGGGGGGGTCAGTTACACTTTACGTATATTTGTGCGTGCGTTTGTATGTGTGTGCATGTATACACATGCAAAACTGAAAAAATTTCGGAGAGGAGGGACCACTACTGACTACGCCGTTTGAATACGAGTGAACGAACATGACCTAACCCGGTCGCTCTGGCTGTCATTTTGCCGTTGTAGCGGCCTTCCGCAGTCAGCTATATGCGACAGCTGATGTTGCACATTGCGTTATTGTTCCTCTTAGAGCGAGGGCTGACTCAATGTCGCACATAAGCAACATCCGACGTTGTTACCACATTCCGCAGGTAACCATGCCAGGCCCATCCGAAGTGCTTTCCGTACGATGCTTTTTTCGAAACATCGCTCACGTTGCAACAAGCGCGCGAGCGTCAGCGCCGGTGTGAACGATGCACTGAATGAACGCGTACAGAAAAAAAAAAGAAAAAAAGTCGCAGCAGGAAGACTGTTTGACGCGCTCAGCCGTGTTTTACGGGCCGGGGTGTACAATCAACCAGTGCGATAAACGTGGTTCCTGATTGATAAAGCGCACCTTTGTATACACTGCCCTACAATCGGTACATCAAGGAGGAGGAATGGTGATCGTTCGCCCCCTTGAATAATGTGCACATTTCGCGAAAAGTCCATCATGGGAGCCGACGAGGCGTTTAAAGATAGCGCTAAGGGCGATGTGAGAATCAATATTACACACTAAAGCACCGAAATGAGCTTTTCTTGTTTTTTATTTGGTTGCAACGGGACCGATACAAGCTGAGAACGATCTATCTTGCGTTGCCAGTGTGCCAACTTTACAGACGCGCCAGCGAATTCTGAAAGTATACTGCCTAGACCTTTTATATGTGTGATTGTACGCAAGCTACAGGAGGCGTCCGTAACTTAGGAGGAAATAAATTGAGATGACGCCTTTTGAAGTGGCACGAACTATTCGCGAAAGATTTCGACAGTTTTGAGCGATTCCTACGTTTCTCTACTCCGTGCAGAGCGCGACAAAGTTCGAGTGTCTTTTCTCTAATAGGAGCATCCTCCTAATGCAGAGGATGAAGAAAGAAAATATTAGGTTTTACATCAATGTTTCAGTTAGCCCAGCTATGGTAAGCTTGTCTCGCTTCGGTTATAATAAACACGAAAAAAAGAGCGCGTGGGACTTTAGGGTGTGATTAATACGCTACGCGCACTTACACAACGCCATTCAAGTGAATGCAAGTTTACATGGAACTAGGCGTTGACAGTACACCTGACAAATGACATAGAAAGTGGCTCCTTTCAAAATAACATTGCTACCCGTTATTTGTGTTCAATTAATACAGCTGGTCGGACCTTGCCCCGGTCAAAACAGCGGCGCGTCCGAGCTAGCGTATTTCTCATACGACTGTTATAATTACGACAATTTGGCAGCCGGCATATACCAAGGAACACAAACGAAACAATTCTCCGTTGCTTCGAGCTTCGCTTTATTACCTTTCTTTTTTTTTTCCCCTTGTTCTTCGAACCATCACACTACCACCACAGTATGCCCGCAGTCCACGCCCCCCTTACTTCGACACCGCGACACGCCTAACCTAAAAAACCGCACGTACTCGTTAAAGACACGTATTTCGTTAAAGAAAACACACGTACTTGGAGAGTCATGATGCCACGGATAACGCAAAAAAACACGCATCGTCCCAAAGAAAACTTAGTGGGCGATACAGTACCCCCGCACTCGCTGCCTACTACAGCCGTTGCCCCGGGCGCGGGATCAAAACAAACGGGCTGCTCACCGGGCCAATCAAGCTGCGAAAACAGAACGGGTTGACGTCCTAGCCCGCCCGGTGGGTTCCGCTGTGTTCCTCCCCTGAAGTGCACTGACCACCTGATGCACGCCGCAGTAATCCTCTGGTCGCCGTATCCCTTGGCACGAAACAAGGCAAGACGCAGTGTGTCCGGCGCGCACGCTGGAATGTCGAGCGCTCGGAGCCACACACACACACGCACACACACACAAACAGGGTACGCGCGAACGTAGCTGCCCGCCGGATAAAATACACGTTATCCCCCCGCTCGCTAGGCACCGCCGGGGCGCACTCGTTGCCTGCCTCCTTCCTTCGAGCACGGCTTGAGCTCACGCGCCAGCTCGCCTCGTCTTGTTGTGCCGCGCCGGCGAAAAACGCGGCGGTGCGGCAAAGCGGGACTCGCAGGGAGAGGAGGAGCGGCAGCAGCAGACGGCCTCGCTCGAGCAATAAGCGATCGCAGCACCAAATGCGAGCGGAGCGGCGAGCGGGAGAAGCTCGGACATCGAAAAATTGCTTTCCGACTCGGAAAGAAGGCGGGGAATACGAACAGCAGAGTTTGAATAGCCAGCGCCGACATTCGCGAGTGCAGTTCTGCGCTAGGAGATCGGACTACTGCAGGGGTGGGAAGTTACAAAAAGATCAGTGAGTTGATTTGCACTGGCAGCCCTAGCGAAAACCGCAAATGAGGCAGTGTAATGGAAAATCGATTGGGCCTTGGTTAAAGCGACAGAAGCGCAGAGAAAGAGTAGTTTAAAAGTAAGATTTAGGAATATGGATGAGAAAGCAAAAAAAAAAAACGTGCAGCTCAAATTGCAAAACTTATAGTACCAGTGAGGCATGCATCCGGAATAAAGAGGAAGATCAAGAAATTTTGCATCCAAGCACACCAGGACTTATCAAAAATAATGCGAGAGAAACAGTGACATTAAGTTGGATGGGAAGGATCGAAGCATGGAAGACCGCGAAGATTTAGGAATGTTGAAAAAGATAAATCCTTTTTTTTGGAGTAGTGCAAGTGGTGCGTAAGCGTGCATTTTAAATATTTTTTTAGGTTGCAGCCTTCCCAATAGCGTTATTGTCAGGTAGCAACAATAACGCTGTTGTCAGAGGGAGGGGGGGTGGGGGGTATCAATACGTTCGACTGAGAATAAAACTATCGCTTTTGCATTCCTGTTGTTTTAAGCAAATGCATAATGGAGTGTGTGACTTTTTTTACCGCAGAGCTGTTATGGTGGAGGTTTGCCGGGTGCCGTAGATAGAAAGTGATCATCATCATGAACCTGCACGCACTCAATAACCGCTCATGTTTAAAGCAAAAGCTTTTTAAGCGCACATAAAACGAGGACAGAAGAACTAAGAATTTGACAGAACAGCGCTTAACTATCAACTGAATTTTCATGGAACAGAACAACATTTTATGTGCCGTCTTGGTGGCTCAATAACCGCCCAGTAACTTTGTACATGTTGGTTAACAAGAGAAGCTGCAAGGTGCGGCCTCTAATCGGTATTTGACACCCACGTGTTCCCTTGTTGAATTACTAGCGGACCACTAAGCTGAGTCGCAGAATTTGCCCAATTTATGTGGCACATACTCGCTATAGTTTTACAGCAGAGCTGTTATGGTCGAGCTTTGCATGTGTCGCAGATAAAGAGAGATAGAAAGAAAGGAATAGACAGAACGAAAGGGAAGAAATACTGAAAAAGACAGAAGGCAAGAGAGCGACTACAGAGAGAAAGAAAGACAAAAGACATTGAAAGAAAGAGAAAACAAGAGAGAAAGAAAGGGAAGAAAGATAAAGAAAATACAAACACATAAATTGAGAACATGGTTAGAATTGATTTTTTTTTAAAGCGTGCGGAGTGTTTTAATTATTCGCGAAATTAACAGAGACAGAGAAACAAACAGACACATAGAGAAAGAGATGGAAAGACACAGACTCAAAAAAAGATAGAAACAGAGCAAACATAGTCATGTACAGTATAGCAAGGCGTCGGAAAGAGACTGGTGACTAGTGTAAAAGCATAGCCATTTAAGTCAGCACCAGCTATAGGTGCCGAGCAGCTATGCTGTGACCTAGTCGTGCCCGACTTAGTGCAAGCTGCACTAACTTTTTTTTTATTTATGGATACGATCGCGATACGTGACCGAGTGACAGACGAACGGACAGTTTCCATGTTGAGTCGCCGTAAAAAAAAGAATTTTACACGTACTAGCCGTGTAAAGCTTAAGAAACAGCGAAGCCGGTCGACTTCAAACGTGTCACAGACCACGCAAGAATGCCCACACACTAGCGCTAGAAACTCACGTGCCATCCTGGCTGTGGCAACGTCCGGTAGAAGCGCGGGCCTTTCGTCGCTCGTACTCAGCGGCTGCGCGGACTGTCTTCACCTGTGGGCGTGACTTATCGGCGGCCCGGCGCATGCCCGGCTAGGCGAGGTTAAACCCAGGTGGTGCTAATCTAAGGCTTGATTGCTGCTAGGCAACGGCGCGGAGGGTTTTCTTACGGATGGATGGATGTTTTACCTCGATTCGATGTTAAAATGCCTACGCACTTGCAATCAGAATGAAAGATGCAGTAGAACTGAAAGACGCGCGAGGTCCTAACTGTTTACGTTGAAATCCCACTCAAAGGACGCAGTCAAGCGCTCAACTAGCAATTGTTTACTTCGGGAAAATACTGAACATTTAGGTTCCAGTTGCCTACACTGTGCATTTGCATGACGAGTTGAGAAATGTACGCATGAAAAGAGATAACAAAACGTCTCTCGTTATTTAAAGGGACTGACAGTAGGCCATAATGCGTCAAAATACACTTGTCGGAAGTGGAGTGAATTATAGTGACAAAACCGAGCATTCTTTTCGCGATTTGAAACGAAAACTAGTCACTGGAAACTGGAATGTACCGCAACCGTCTCTGATTGTTGTCAGATTCGGTACAGCGCGTCGATCGGGCAGCAACAGCGACAGCTCAGCTGTGTATAGCTTCGCCTACCGCCTTGGGCGCGCGCACGGGGTGGGGGAGGGGGGGCGCAAAGCCAGGCCCATACATTGACATAATAGGGAGGGGGGGCGCTGCGACTCCTGGGGAAACGAAGTCAGCCCCATACAGGGCATGATAAATTAAAAAACTTCCCCACCTCCCGCTAAAGGGAACCATGTGTGGATGCGAAGCAGCGGGGAGATAATTAGCTTGAGCGGGAGGAACGTCGCCGCTCTCGTTTCACGGCAGCGGTCCGGGCACTCATCGCGGCGCTGCACAGGAGAGAGAATGAGGCGCGCACGCTCCGTCATTTTCATACCGCGGAACTACCGTGGCGCCCCCCAGCGGAGTATGCAGCTGTCGCACCACCTGTCGTGCGCGCCGCTCCGTAGAGGATTCCTAGAGGAGAGGACGGGGGGGACCGTAGGGGAGGAGAGAGAGGGGGGAGGGGACGTGCATGCGCTGTGGGGGGTGTGGGACGCGGGACCCGCTCCGTAGAGTAAAGCATTCCTAGAGGAGAGGGGGGAGAGGATGCGCATGCGCTGTGGGGATGTGGGACGCTGGAGCCGCTCCGTAGAGTAGAGGATTCCTAGAGGAGAGAGGGGGGAGAGGATGCGCATGTGCTGTGGGGATGTGGGACGCAGGCGCCGCTCCGTAGAGTAGATGATTCCTAGAATAGAGAAAGGGGGTGAGCGTAGCAGAGGATAGGGGGAAGGGGACGCGCATGCGTTGTGGTGGTGTGGGACGCGGGAAGGAGGGACAGACTAAGCTCCCCTCCAAACACATGCAAGCAAGATCAAGGAATGGGGTCAACCTGGGCGACAGACACCACCTGCCTATAGCCATTGCTAAGCAGCCTCTCTGTGCTCTCGGCCATGACTCTGATGACTGTGGTAGTGGTTGACGGCCTTCATATTACTACAGTGTTCTGGTTCGCATAATGGGTGCTTCCCTACTTCATGAAAGTGGCCGGACGCGGGAGGGACGGACATAGCCCCGAGCATAAGATGCGTTCGCATCTAAAAAAATTCCCCATCTCCCGCTAAAGGGAACCATGTGTGGACGCGAAGCAGCGGGGAGATAATTAGCTTGAGCGGGAGGAACGTTGCCGCTCTCATTTCACGGCAGCGGTCCGGGCGCTCAACGCGGCGCTGCACAGGAGAGAGAATGAGGCGCACGCGCTCCGTCATTTTCATACCGCGGAATACCGTGGCGCCCCCCATCGGAGTATGCAGCTGTCACACTTCCTGTCGTGCGCGCCGCTCCGTAGAGGATTCCTAGAGGAGAGGACGGGGGGGACCGTAGGAGAGGAGAGAGGTGGGGAGGGGACGTGCATGCGCTGTGGCGGGGTGTGGGACGTGGGAGCCGCTCCGTAGAGTAGAGGATTCCTAGAGGAGAGAGGGGGAGAGGACGCGCATGCGCTGTGGGGATGTGGGACGCCGGAGCCACTCCGTAGAGTAGAGGATTCCTATAGTAGAGAAAGGGCAGTGAGCGTAGGAGAGCATAGGGGAGGGGACGCGCATGCGCTGTGTGGGGGGGCGTGGGACGCGGGGGGCCGCTCCGTAGAGTAGAGGATTCCTAGAGGAGAGAAAGGGGGTGGGGAGCGTTGAAGAGAGGGTGAGAGGACACCCATCTGCTGTGGTGGTGTGGGACGCGGGAAGGAGGGACGGACTAAGCCCCCTCCAAACACATGCAAGCAAGATCAAGGAATGGGGCCAACCTGGGCGACATACACCACCTGCCTAGCCATTGCTAAGCAGCCTCTCTGTGCTCTCGGCCATGACTCTGATGACTAGAGGCCGGATTTTTAGGCCCTAAAAATCGTGTTTTAGGCGCCAAAAATAGGCAGGAAAAACACAGTTTTAGGCCCCCCAAAATCGTAAATATAGGCACAATAAATTTTTACAAAAACTCAAATTTTCAAATAAGGACGTGCGCGACCTGGTCTACGACAGGAAAGCAAACAAATGTTATATTTTATGATTGTACAAAGGCGTTAATGATTTAGCATAGCCATGCAATGGTCCCTTTTCGGGCACGGTTTCCAGAACACAGTCTCTCCTTTTATTGTCCAGAATGGTAAGTTAAGTGTCCACCATCGAATAAACACGCTCCTGGGTCTGCTTCTTTTCGGCATGGCTGGGAAGGGCAGTACAGGATTCAATAGCCAGACCACTAAAAGGCCAGAAGGGTCTGTTAGTCTCGTATTGGCCGGGTCTAATAGCGCAGGGTCAACTTCTCCTCTTTGTGTGAACACCATAAAGGGCCCCTTACCAGGTTTGAGCGTTTCGAGCTAGAAGTCTAATTCATGCACTGCGCTAACGATCACGTCTGCCAAGATTTGCAACGCTACGCTCCCCGGAAGGAGGTGAAATGTCAGAATGAATACCTCGTGCCTTTTATCTCACGGGCGCGCGCACCAATGTGGGGGGAGGTGAAGTTCAACAAGGAATGGCCCTGTGTATGTCACAGTAGTACATGAAAATGCGAGAATTATTCGAGGCTACATGTGTAAATTGTGCAATCTGTTGCTTGAATAGAGGAATGAAAGTTAATAGAAATATTAAAACATACAAATGGAATGTGTGCGCGTATTTCTTTAGCTTTTTTCTTCGAATCGAGAGCGATGCGAGACTTAGCTGCCTATATTTCTTTTGTGTTCGTGTTCTCGCCGTTCCCGCGTCGTGCCGGCGCCAGCCCTGACAACGCTCAGCATGTTTTTGGTGCATCGTCCCTGACAGCAGTTCCAGCTGTGCGACGCGCTGTGTCGTGGTAAGGATACAGGATCCATGCCAGCCTCTCCAAACGCATAGACGGATCCATCCCACAGAAACAGGCAGTACACTATAGAGTGAACGCCGAAACGATACAACAACGCTTGTGCGCACGACGTGGCTTGGGCATGTCATGTGCACATAGTGTAATCTTGCGTGCGCATGGCGTGTTGATGCGTCAACGTCGTGTGATCTTCCGGCTCCAAGTTTCCCTGATACCGAAGAGGGCAGGGAAGGAATTTGGCTTGCGAGTGGCAAAGGTTTCAAGCTCACCTACCGGCATCATGCTCTCGCGGCTCGTAATCAACCAATTAAAAAGTTCTTGTGGTACAAAGCTCTTCCTTAGGCACGCGAACACTTCCAGTATCTGACTAAAATTTCTCACGTGACCTGGTGAAGCGCCCTTAAAGAGTAAATTACAAACAAAACAAAAAGCCACGTGCACATCTGATTTTTTTTACCTACTTTCTACTTTCCCTGACGGCACTCCATGATTTCGCATTCGTTCTCCATAATCCTGCTGCTGCGCGCAGGTACCTCCTGTTTTCTGCCCCCCACCACGCCCAAGTCTACAAGGAGGGGCTTCAATGGTGTGGTAACACTTGTAGTGCGCACGTACTTCTCAGGAGTACGGCCACTAGCGTGGGTTCGGACTTAGCGAGCCACAGGGCCGCGTTTGCCGTCGCCTCGCGTGAAGCAGCGCGCCGCAGCAAAAGTGCGTTCGGGCAGCAAAGGCACCGAGCGCAGCGCGGCAAGTACACAGTATACTGCTCTCGGGATCCACAACACTTTATTGCCTTCGGCAACACCACAAACGCAGTACAACGCCCGCTGCAAAAGGCGGCGGGAAAAGCAACGGGCTTAACCACGCCACGGGCGAAATACAACACAAAGGGTGCCGCTAGCACGTCTCCGCGGGCAAAAGGGCTCACGGCGACACGTCGCTGGGGGAAACGTTCCCTCGCGACTACGCTGCGTACTCTCACGATCAGTAACCAAAGGGCCCGATCGCTCGAGTGAGGGCAAACTCCGCTCGCGTTGGCTTCGATAGGTACGGCTCGGCGTAGTAAGACCACGCGCGAACACACCGCACCGCTCTTCGGCCTAGCGTTCGGAAAAGGGCAACGGAAGGTAAGCGTTCGCCGCGGGCGCAAGGCACCGTTGGCGAACCGTCCGAGCGAGCCCCAAGAACAAGGGAGCTGACGGACGATAAGCAAACATACGTGCTTACCCCACGCTGTCCAGAGAGATTCTGACTCCCGCCGCGCGCGCGAAACGTCTCGCGAGACGCGAGACTCGAGCGCGGCGCCACAGTCGAGAATCGGCACCGGGAGAGAGGTTAGCGTTACTCCTGCTCTCCCAGCACCGACGGACCGCGGAGGAGGGGAGAGTCATGCGAGGACATGGGGACGGCAGAGATAGGCGAAAAAAACTCCACGCAATGGCTACGGGCTAGCCTCAATCCCCACACACTGGACTGGGAAACCGGTGGTAAAAGCCGCCCGCCACGTCCTCGGCCGTAGACGCCACTCTCCTCTTCTTCCCCTTTCCTCTTCCAGCCTTTATTTTCCTCTCCCCATTCCACTGTACGCGCTGGGACGTGCTCCCATTTAGGGTTGCAGAAATAGCGTCTTTTCCTCTCCCCTGTTCCGACCGCTCGCGCCATGTCAGTGCGGTGGGGGTAAGGTGGCCGGCGTGTCCCATTTCACTGCTGCTACCGGTTGCTTCCCGGATCTTTGTTGAACTAGGGAACTAGGTTGTTGCACCCCATAAAGTTCCGAAACGTCAATTTTGCCCGGTAACATTAATTACGGTCTCAAACTGTACTCGAAAGCAAAATTTGAGGCTAAATAGCGTTCATATAGGCACCAATTTTGAAAATAGGCATTTATGGGCACTTATAGACATTTAGGCACAAACCCCAAAAATAGGCATTTATAGGCACTATAAAAACACTATAAAAGCCCTCCTTAACCCCTAATTCATGCTCATATATCAAAGTGGCGCGATAGGAACGCAAGGAAAAAACTTCCCCATCTCCCGCTAAAGGGAACCATGTGTGGATGCGAAGCAGCGGGGAGATAATTAGCTTGAGCGGGAGGAACGTCGCCGCTCTCGTTTCACGGCAGCGGTCCGGGCGCTCATCGCGGCGCTGCACAGGAGAGAGAATGAGGCGCGCGCGCTCCGTCATTTTCACACCGCGTAACTACTGTGGCGCCCCCCAGCGGAGTATGCAGCTGTCACACCACCTGTCGTTCGCGCCGCTCCGTAGATGATTCCTAGAGGAAAGGACGGGGGGGGGGGGGCCGTAGGAGAGGGGGAGGGGACGTGCATGCGCTATGGGGGGTGTGGGACGCGGGAGCCGCTCCGTAGAGTAAAGGATTCCTAGACGAGAGAGGGGGAGGGGACGCTCATGCGCTGTGGGACACGGGAGCCGCTCCGTAGAGTAGAGGATTCGTAGAGGAGAGAGGGGGAGGGGACGCGCATGCGCTGTGGGCATGTAGGACGCGGGCGCCGCTCCGTACAGTAGATGATTCCTAGAGGAGAGAGTGCGGTTGAGCGTAGGAGAGAGGACGCGCACGCGCTGTAGGGGGTGTGTGACGCTCCGTAGAGTGGAGGATTCCTAGAAGAGAGAATGGGGGGTGAGCGTAGGAGAGAGAGGGGGGAGGGGACGCGTATGCGCTGTGGTGGTGTGGGACGTGGGAAGGAGGGACGGACTAAGCCCCCTCCAAACACATGCAAGCAAGATCAAGGAATGGGGTCAACCTGGGCGACAGACACCACCTGCCTAGCCATTGCTAAGCAGCCTCTCTGTGCTCTCGGCCTCTGATGACTGTGATAGTGGTTGACGGCCTTCATATTACTAGAGTGTTCTGGTTCGCATAATGGGTGCTTCCCTACTTCATGAAAGTGGCCGGACGCGGGACGCGGGACGGGGGACGCGGGACGCGGGAGGGACGGACAGAGCCCCGAGCATAAGATGCTTCGCATCTAAAAAATAGGCATTTGCCTATAATCCGGTCTCTACTGATGACTAGAGGCCGGACTTATAGGCACTAAAAAATCGGGTTTTAGGCGCCAAAAATAGGCAGGCAAAACACAGTTTTAGGCCCCCAAAATCGTAAATATAGGCACAATAAAATTTTTAAAAAATTCAAATTTTCTAAAACAGACGTGCGTAAGCTGTGCCTACGACAGGAAAGCAAAAAAAAATGTTTATAGTTTATGATGGCACAAAGGCGCCAATGGTTTAGTATAGCCTTTTGAATTGTACTTGTCCCGAACGGTTCGCAGAACACGGTCTCTCCTTTTATTGTCCAGCATGGGGAGTTAAGTGACCACCGTCGAATAAACACGCTCCTGGGTCTCATTTTTTCGGCATGGCTGAGAAGGGCAGCACAGGAGCAAATCGCCAGACCGCTAAAAGGCCAGGATGGTCTTTTAGCCACCTATTAACCGGTTCTAATCGCACAGGGTCAATTTCTCCTCTGTCTGTGAACAGCTTAAAGGGCCCCTCAGCGGGTTTGAGAATTTCAAACAGGCAAGAGAAATGCATGCACTGGGCGCTTACGATCTCGTCTGCCAAGATTTGCAACGCTACGCGCACCTCAAATGTCAGATTGAACGCCGCTTGCCTTTAATCTCACGGGCGCACGCCCCAACATGGTGGAGGTGACGTACAACAAGGAATGGTCCTGCGTACGCCACAGTAGTACGTGACAATGCGAAATTTTCGAAGCGACATGTGTAATTTGTGCCATTTGTTACTTGAATAGAAGAATGAAAGTTGATGGAAATATTAAAACGTAGAAACGGGATCTGTGCGCTCTTTTATGCATTTTTTTCTACTTCGAATCAAGCGAGATGCGAGACTCAGCTTCCTCCATTTCTTTTGCGTTCGTGTTCTCGCCGTTCCTGCGCCGTGCCGGCGCCAGCCCCTGACAACGCTTGGCGTGTTTTCGATGCATCGTACCTTAGAGCAGTTCCAGAGGTGCGACACTTTGTGTCGTGGTAAGGATACATGATCCATGCCAGCCTCTCCAAACATGCGCGCATTGAGGGATCCATCCCCCAGAAACAGGCAGTACGCTACAAAGAACGCCGAAACGACACAACACCGCTTGCGTGCACGATCTGGCTTGGGCATGTCATGCGAATGTAACCTTGCGTGCGCATGACGTGTTGATGCGTCTGCGTCGTGTGATCTTCCGGCTCCGAGTTGCTCCCATAACGAAGAGGGCAGGGAAGCAATTTGGCTTGCGAAGTCTACACGGGGCGAGCGGCAAAGGTTTCAAGCTCACCTCCTCGCATCATGCTTTCGCGGCTCATAATGAACCACTTAAAAAAATCTTGTTCTACAAAGCTCTTGATTCAGCACGCAACGACTTCAAGTGCCTAACTAAGATTTCTGATCTGACCTGGCGAAGCGCCCTTTAAGTAGTAAATTACAAACAAAAATTGGGGGACCCTCAATCTTCGCCTTTAAGAGTTGAACGCGATAGCAATATCCTGTCCCGAGTGCCTACTTCGACCACTTAGTGCATACTTAAATGAGTAGGCGTTGGTGAGATGGCCGACAACGCCGAGTGCAACGACTGTGCCGTCGATGAGACTATTGAACACATTATGTGTTGCTGCCCATATGCAAATGAGAGGCTTCACCTCCGCACTGCGCTACATCAACTGGACGGAAGCGCTTTCACAGTCGAGAAGGTATTGGGACCATGGGGCTGCCCATCACAGCTCCGAAAGGCAACGAAAGCGCTGTTGCGGTTTCTCATGGACACCGGACTGATTCGTCGTTTGTGAAGTCAAACGTGGAACTGTTGCGTCGGCTCAGTGACTTTTCTCTCCTCCTCTGTAACCTTTCTTCCCTCTCCCCCCCTTCCCCCGTGCAGGGAAGCCTACCGGGCTCAGCCCAGGTTAACCTCTCTGCCTTGCTTCTACCCTTATTTTCTATCTCTATCTTAGTGCATACTTGCTATGCACCCACTACGTGGTGTTAAGGGAATACGCGCAGAACGGCGTGTGCCGTTTGTAATGGGTGGCTGGCTTTAAACTACAAAATCGTTATGATAGTCGCATATTCTGACGCCCGATGGCAATGTACGCTTGTACCACGCAATATTCCTGGGATATTACATGTTATATTGCGACGCCTATATAAAGGACGCTTGCGTTTGCGAAGCATGAAAGTTATTTTCACTGCATTTCCAAGCAGAGGAAGTTATTTTCACTGTATAACCAAGCAGAGCCAAATCCTGCATGTGTGGTAGAACATCTGCTTGCCACGCAGACGGCCTGGGTTCGATCCTCACGCGGACCCGGAATTTTTTTATTATTTATTTTATTTGAATCTTTCTCGATTTTTCGGTCATGGACAAGATGATGATTTTTCGCTCGCAACCAACGACGCCGACGCCGGAATTTCTGCGAAACGTGCTCTTTAACGCTATCGCGTTAAAACAAAAACCACGTGGACATCTGATTGTTTTTTACCAACTCCACGGTTTCGCAATCGTTCTCCATCTTCCTGCAGCTCCACAGAGCCATCTCCTGTTCCTTGCTGCAACCTAGTTCCCTAGTTTGTTGAACTAGGGAACTAGGTTGCAGCCCATATACAGTTCCGAAAGGTCAATTTTGCCCGCTAAAATGAATAACGGTCTCTAACTATACTCGAAAGCAAAGTCTGAGGTTAAATGGTGTTCATATAGGTAGCGATTTTGAAAATAGGCATATATAGGCCTTTATAGTAATTTAGGCACAAACGTCAAAAATAGGCATTTATAGGCACTATAAAAACACTATAAAAGCCCTCCCTAACCTCTAATTCATGCTCATATATCAAAGTGGCACGATAGGAACGCAAGGAGCAAAATAGGCATTTGCCTAAAATCCGGTCTCTACTGATGACTATAGTAGTGGTTGACGGCCTTCATATTACTATGGTGTTCTGGTTCGCATAATGGGTGCTTCCCTACGTCATGAAAGTGGCCGGACGCGGGACGGGGGACGCGGGAGGGATGGACAAAGCCCCGAGCATAAGATGCTTCGCATCTAAAACTTCCCCATCTCCCGCTAAAGGAAACCATGTATGGATGCGAAGCAGCGGGGTGATGGCTGGCTTGAGCGGGAGAAACGTCGCCGCTCCCCGTCATTTTCATACCGCGGAACTGCTGTGGCGCCCCTTGCGGAGTATACAGCTACAGAGAGGCGCGCACCAAATGTCGTGCGCGCCTCTCTGTAGAGTAGAGCCTTCCTAGAGGAGAGGAAGGGGGGGATCGTTAAAGAGGAGGAGGGGACGCGCATGCGCTGTCGGGGTGTGGGACGCGGGAAGGAGGGACAGACAAAGCCCTCGCAAGCACATGGAAGCAAGAAAAGAATGGCGTCAAGGGGACGCGGGCGCCGCTCCGTAGAGTTGAGGATTCCTAGAGGAAAGAAAGGTGGGGAGCGTAAGAGAGGAGAGAGAGGGAGTGTGGGACGCGGGACGGACAAAGCCCCCGCAGGCACATGTAAGCAAGATGAAGGAATGGCGTCAAGGGGACGTGGGCGCCGCTCCGTAGAGTAGAGAATTCCTAGAGGAGAGAAAGGAGGAGCGTAGGACAGGAGAGAGAGAGGGGGTGTGGGACACTGGAAGGAGGGATGGACAAAGCCCCCCGCAAGCACATGCAAGCAAGATCAAGGAATGGAGTCAACGGGACGCGGGCGCCGCTCTGTAGAGTGGAGGATTCCTAGAGGAGAGAAAGGGCGGGAGCGTAGGAGAGGAGCCGTGGGACGCGGGAAGGAGGGACGGACAAAGCCCTTGAAGCACATGCAAGCAAGATCAAGGAATTGAGTCAATGTGGGTGACAGACACCACCGGTAGAGCGCGTTATTCTTTGCGTGCACCCACCACCTGCCTAGCCATTGCTCAGCAGTCACTCTGTGCTCTCTGCCATGACTCTCATGACTGTGATGGTGGTTGACGGCCTTATTGTACTACAGTGTTTTGGTTCGCATAGTGGCTGTTTCCCTATTTCATGAAAGTGGCCGGACGCGGGTACGCCGGACGGGGGGACGCGGGAAGGACGGACACAGCCCCGAGCATAAGATGCTTCGCATCTAAAAAATCTGAAGAATCTCTCATTAAGCTTAGGATTATGTTCTGTAACGGGACGTCGTGCAGTCGTGAGAAACGCAGGAAATGTGCAATGGTCCACCTCATTTCTCGACGCCGCTACCCTGTACGTGTCGACACCTTCCGCGGTCGCCATCACTGAAGTGTGGCTCACTGAAGGTGAAGTGAACCGTCCTCACCAGCAGATTACACACATCTATTGAATGACCGTTCAACCTGGGCGACGATCCCATCGGCATGATGTCAAGGCCGAATGTACGGACATGAACATGCAACACCTTCCATACACGATGACGATATACCTGGATGCTCGTTCACGTGTCTGGTACCATCACATGCAGCTAAAGCGCCTTGATATGCCTTTATTTGCACAACGTTATCGGTATTAGCAAAAGTAATCCCACAGGATGAAATTCGTACCCAAATTGTTAGCCTAATATCAACTCTACCAGTAAGTTTAAGAACTTCCAATCACTTTAATCCGCAAAATTTATCTTTTTGAATGCCTCATGTTTCAACAGTCCGTATCTCTCTCATCAATGCAACCACCATGAGCAGATCCGATTTATTCAAATTGCCAGGTGGTTCTGAAAGTTATGGATAATATATTCGAGTCAGTAAAGGTGGAACTTTATTGGTTGGACTTTGCCCAGGAAAGCATAGAAACACTCCCAGTGCGACGACTTTTTCGTCAACAAGAGTGAAACATGACGGCTGATTATGCATGCGTGATCCAACATTCCAACATTATTGCCTATACTGGGGTTACATCAGACATAAAGTCGCTCACTCATGCATTCCTAACAGTATGATCTGTAACCACCGCGAAGGTTCCCAACAATTCAACGACGCCTTGTGCTAAACGATGACAACCTTTAAATTAATCTTCCGGTGCAAAGGCCTTTCACACAATAGCTTCGAAACAAACATGCGTGGAAATAGCGCCAATTTCTCCTTTTAAGAGGGGTGGTGGTGGTGGTAAACAACTTTATTAAAAGCTCCGGCAAATTCGTGGCCTGGGCCTAGGCCACCCTCGAGGAGGACCGGAGACCCTGTCTCCTCGCCGCCTCACGGGCTTGCTGGATGGCCCACACTTGATCCTGGAGGTTGGAGCTGCGCAGCGCGGCCGTCCACCGCGCCGCACCTTCTTCTGGGGAGACTGCATTTTTGTAGCGTTAGCTACACTGGCCTAGCCAAGCCCGTTTCGCGTGGCACATCAAGAGCCGTGCTGCGCATGCGCGAGGATCAGTGATGTCACACAGCTGGCGCACCTGAGCCGGCAGCTCCCGCGCACTCCGCCGCCGCCGCGCGCGACTCGCCGCTGTCGGTCTGCGCATTCCAGAGGAGTGACGTCGTAGCCGTGGTAGACGCAGTGGCGCCGCCGGCGCGCGCGTGCAGCCTTCGCTGTGCAGTCGCCGTCTGACACTGCGCTGGAGCCGCGGCGCTTCTGACTGGCGTTTGCCAGTGTGGTATAGCCATGGAGAAGGAGAGCGCAAATGCTGCTTAACGGCGCAGAAGAGCGGAGAAGCTTGACTCATCGGATCCCGAAGTAGTTGCCTGGCAATTAGCGTCCCAAGCTGGGATTTGGGATTCATGGAAGCAGGATTTGGGATTCACCACCATTCATCTTCTCTATCAGAGACAGATCATTCCAAATACTGCGTTGGGGCCATAGAGACGGCAGCGTGTTACTTCACTGATCACCGAGCCGTCTTTGTGGCAATATAGAAGCAACGACGTTGAGCAAAAATTAATATACATGTGCCACATAATACGTATACCGTGTGTGTGTCATTGGAGCAGCAGTAAGCATGATAATCAAGCTAATCCTAGACTATCTAGACAATCAGGAAAGCTAAGAATAATCAGCTGAAGCTTTGCTAACGCTACGTATATCCTGGCATAGCCGAGCTAAGCCACTGCAGCATTTTTTTCGCATATAATCGCGCATTCCCAGAGAATGTGCCTGAGCGATGCGTGAGTCCAGCCGCATGATTTGCAGGTATCATCTGGATAAATGTCTGGGTATATTCTCCTGAGATGAACGGGGTTGGGGAAGGTCTGGGTTTGCAATTGCCTCCAATCTACCGCTTCGGATCTGTCGAGTTTGGGGGCTTGGCGGTGGATAAATACGACTGGATTTTTGATAAAATTTTGTTATATCGCAGTACCGGGTCATTCTATCCCTCTCTGTGCAGCCCTGCGCTGGATGTCCATCCTCTGGAGAGGATCTCTCTACGCGGGCGCGGAACGTGAGACCTTGCGCTACGCGATGCACCTCCCCCATTGAGGTTGGGTACGGGGATGTGGGGGGGGACGTGTGAGCTGGGAACCATATAACATGTCGTTCTTCCGTCTCTTCGGAGGTTATATAGTTCACGTTGGCGTTGAGGATAGCCGCGGCCTCTGGCGAAATTGTGCCTTGTGCATAATTTCTGACCGCCGTCTGCGAGTCACTTAGAATATATCGGCAACTGGGGCAAACGATAGCTAGGGCTATCGCCACTTCTTCCGCTACCTCAGGGTTTCTGCTGCGTACACTACACGAGCTGACCAATTGTTTGTCAGTATTGAGGACTGCCACTGCGAAGGCACGTCGATCCGCGTATTCTGCCGCATCTACGAACAGCGCTTCCTTGTCCCTACCGAAGGCTTGTAGTAAAGACCTGGCTCTACTCTCTCTTCGACCCTGATTTAGTTCGGGATGCATGTTCTTGGGTATGTTAGCCACCTGGAGCTTCTCTCTGATCGGGCTGCGGAGGGATGTCTTGTCGCCGTGCTGCTTGTGATAGGCTATCCCGAGTTTGTCCAAGATGCTCCTGCCCGTTCGTGTCCTGGTTAGTCTCTCGAGTTGCGAGATTTGTTGTGCCTCTATTAGCTCTTCAAGCGTATTGTGCATGCCCAACTGTAGTAGAAGTTCCGTGTTTGTGCTATCTGAAAGGCCTAGCGCCATCTTGTGTGTTCGCCTAATTAGGGTATTGAGCTTGGTCTTTTCAGCAGCGTACCAATTGTGGTAGGCGGCCACGTAAGTAATATGACTAATCACGAAGGAATGTATCAGTCTGACGACACTGGCCTCCTTCATGCCCCGATGTCTGTTGGTGATTCTTCTGATGAGCCTCATCGTGTTCGTGACCTTAGTCTCCAGATTCCTGATCGTTGCTCCGTTGGCACCGTTCGATTCTATTATAAGTCCGAGCACCCTAATCTGCTTGACCCTAGGTATTTCTTGTCCTTCTTTGGTGCTTACGCAAATTTAGAGGGGTTTGCACAAGAGTATTTCGTGCTTTTTTTGCTGCAATATTTAGCTGGAAACCAATTATTAGTGTCACCACGCATCGCTTGCTACACCGCGCCACAAATGAGTAATTACAGCTCGTTTATGAGTAAAAACTTCCCCATCTCCCGCTAAAGGGAACCATGTGTGGATGCGAAGCAGCGGGGAGATGGTTAGCTTGAGCGGGAGAAACGTCGCCACTCTCGTTTCGTGGCAGTGCCGGGCCCTCATCGCGCCGCTGCACAGGAGACAGAATGAGGCGCGCGCGCTCCGTCATTTTCATATCGCGGAACTACCGTGGCGCCCCCCAGCGGAGTATGGAGCTGTCGCACCACCTGTCGTGCGCGCCGCTCCGTAGAGCATTCCTAGAGGAGAGAACGGGGGGGAGGAAACACGCATGCGGTGTGGGGAGTGCGGGACGCGGGAGCCGCTCCGTAGAGTAGACGATTCCATGAGGAGAGAGGCGGAGAGGACGCGCTGTGGGGATGTTGGACGCGGGCGCCGCTCAGTAGAGCAGAGGATTCCTAGAGTAGAGAAAGCGGGTGAGCGTAGGAGATGAGAGATAGGGGGAAGAGGACGCGTATGCGCTGTGGGGGGTGTGGGACGCGAGGGCCGCTCCGTAGAGTAGAGGATTCTTAGAGGAGAGAAAGGGGTTGAGCGTAGGAGAGGAGAGAGAGGGGGAGGGGACGCGCATGCGCTGTGGGGGTGGTGGACGCGGGCGGCGCTCCGCGGAGTAGAGAATTCCTAGAGGAGAGAAAGGGGGTGAGCGTAGCAGAGGAGAGAGAGAGAGAGGAGGAGGGGACGCGCATGCACTGTGGTGGTGTGGGACGCGGTAAGGAGGGACGGACGCAGAGAGCGATGGAAACGAAAATTATAGGTGTAATCTTAAGAGACAGGAAGAGAGCAGAGTGGGTCAGGGAACAAACGGCGTTTAAGAATATCGTAGTTGAAGTGAAGAAGACGAAATGGACATGGGCCGGGCACGTAGCACGTCGGCAGGATAACCGCTGGCCTTAAGGGTAATTGACTGGATTCCAAGAGAAGGCAAACGCGTGAGGGGAAGAAGGAAAATTAGGTGGGTAGATGAGATTAAGAAGTTTGCAGGTATAACGTGGCAGCAGAGAGCCCAGGACAGAGATGATTGGCGGAACATGGAAGAGGCCTTTGCCCTGCAGTGGGCGTAGTCCGGCTGATGATGACAGGAGAGAAAGGGGGAGCGTAGGAGAGGAGAGACAGGGGGAGGGGACGCGCATGCGCTGTGGGGGGTGTGGGACGCGGGAAGGAGGGATGGACAAAGCCCCGGCAAGCACATGCAAGCAAGATCAAGAAATGGAGTCAACCTGGGCGACAGACACCACCTACCTAGCCATTGACCTCTCTGTGCTCTCGGCCATGACTCTGGTGACTGTAGTGGTGGTTTGCGGCCTTTTGTAGTACAGTGTTCGGGTACGCATAGTGGGTGCTTCCCTACTTCATGAAAGTGGCCGGACGCGGGAGGGAGGGACGGACATAGCCCCGAGCATAAGAATTCGCATCTAAAAAAAACTTCCCCATCTCCCGCTAAAGGGAACCATGTGTGGATGCGAAGCGGCGGGGAGATGGTTAGCTTGAGCGGGAGAAACGTCGCCGCTCTCGTTTCGCGGTAGCGGCCGGGCGCTCATCGCGGCGCTGCACAGGAGAGAGAATGAGGCGCGCTCCGTCATTTTTATACCGCGGAACTACCCTGGTGCCCCCAGCGGAGTACGCAGCTGTCGCACCCCCCTGTCGCGCGCCGCTTGTAGAGGATTCCTAGAGGAAAGAACGGGGGGGAACCGTAGGAGAGGAGAGAGAGGGGGGGGACGCGGGAGCCGCTCCATAGAGTAGAGGATTCCTAGAGTAGAGAAAGGGGGTGCGCGTAGGAGAGAGGGGGAGAGGACGCGCATGCGCTGTGGGGATGTCGGACGCCGCTCAGTAGAGTAGAGGATTCCTACAGCAGAGAAAGGGGTGAGCGTAGGAGAGAGAGGGAGAGGACGCGCATGCGCTGTGGGACGCGGTCGCCGCTCCGTAGAGTAGACGATTCCTAGAGTAGAGAAAGGGGGTGAGCGTAGGAGAGGAGAGATAGGGGGGAGGGGACGCGCATCCGCTGTCGGGGTGTGGGCCGCTCCGTATAGTAGAGGATTCCTAGAGGAGAGAAAGGGGGGTGAGCTTAGGAGAGGAGAGAGAGGGGACGCGCATGCTCTGGAGAGGTGTAGGACGCCGGCGCCGTTCCGTACTGTAGAGGATTCCTACAGGAGAGAAAGGGGGTGAGCGTTGGAGAGGAGAGAGAGGTGGAGGGGACGCGCATGCTCTGGAGGGGTGTAGGACGCTGGAAGGAGGGATGGACTAAGCCCCCCGCAAGCACATCCAAGCGAGATCAAGGACTGGAGTCAACCTGGGCGACAGACACCGCCTACCTCGCCATTGCTAAGCTGCCCGTCTATGCTCTCGGCCATGACTCTAGTGACTGTAGTAGTGGTTGACGGCCTTATTGTACTACAGTGTTCTGCTTGACATAGATGGCCACACCGCCTGCGGGACGCTCTGCTTCCTCGGTGCACATGATGGGAACTAGAGGTGGTCTGGAACGCGCTTATTCTTCATGGTCATCAGCGTCATCGTCATCATTATCACGAGATACTGCCGGTTACGCCGGACGCAGGACAAGGTTAGACTAAGAGGAGCTTCGCCCCTAAAAAACTTCCCCATCTCCCGCTAAAGGGAACCATGTGTGGATGTGAAGCAGCGGGGAGATAATTAGCTTGAGCGGGAGGAACGTCACCGCTCTCATTTCGCGGCAGCGGTCCGGGCGCTCATCGCGGCGCTGCACAGGAGAGAGAATGAGGCGCGCGCGCTCCTTCATTTTCATACCGCGGAACTACCGTGGCGCCCCCCAGCGGAGTATGCAGCTGTCACACCACCTGTCGTGCGCGCAGCTCCGTAGAGAATTCCTAGAGGAGAAGACAGGGGGACCGTAGGAGAGGAGAGAGGGAGGGGGGAGGGGACGTGCATGCGCAGTGGGGGTGTGGGACGCGGGAGCCGCTCCGTAGAGTTGAGGATTGCTAGAGGAGAGAGGGGGAGAGGACGAGTATGCGCTGTGGGGATGTGGGACGCGGGCTCCGCTCCGTAGAGTAGATGATTCCTAGAGTAGAGAAAGGCATCAGCAGAGAAAGGGGTGAGCGTAGGAGAGGGTAGGGGAGGGGACGCGCATGCGCTGTGGGGGGTGTGGGACGCAGGGGCCGCTCCGTAGAGTAGAGGATTCCTAGAGGAGAGAAAGGGGGTGAGCGTAGGAGAGAGAGGGGGGAGGGGACGCGCATGCGCTGTAGTGGTGTGGGACGCGGGAGGCGGGAAGGAGGGACGGACTAAGCCCGCTCGAAACACATGCAAGCAAGAACAAGGAATGGGGTCAACCTGGGCGACAGACACCACCTGCCTAGCCATTGCTAAGCAGCCTCTCTGTGCTCTCGGCCATGACTCTGATGACTGTGGTAATGGTTGACGGCCTTCATATTACTACAGTGTTCTGGTTCGCATAATGGGTGCTTCCCTATTTCATGAAAGTGGCCGGACGCGGGACGGGGGGATGCGGGACGCGGGAGGGACGGACACAACCCCGAGCATAAGATGCTTCACATCTAAAAGAGACTGCTGGCAGTGGGACAAGGAGCCTCAAGGAACACCTCATTGACCTAATTTTACAAGAAAACGCACCACGCTGGTCTCGCGTTCCATAGAGATCTAAACGCTCGAAGCATGGGCCGCATCGATGCCGGGACAGCCTTCTTAGTTTGATGACTTCCCACCTTTTCAAGCATACATCTCACCCTGCACTTCCAGCTGTCCTGTAGTGCTCGGTATTTTCAGTGCGAAGCATTTTTTGACAAACAAAAGGGCTCTTAGATCAATTTCCATCTATCTACCTAATATCCGCCCACGTCTGGGTGCCCACGTGGTCGCCAGATTAACTTGGTATACACAGAAATGGGCATAGGAGAAGAATAGAGTATGGCGAACCATGATGAACGGGACATGACATCAAAAAAAAAAATGCTGGCAGTGGGACGCCTTCCCCGCCCGTGACGAATCTTCTTCGCCACGTGACGCCCAGTTTCCGGTCGATCAGCTGGGATGGAAGGCGACCGTCCAGCACTCCCCATGTTGGGGGACTGGACCAGCTCGTGAGAGCGCACTCACTCAGCCTCCGAACGGCCAAGATCGTGTGCTCTCGTCCCACCGGCAACTGGATTCGAACTCTGGTGAGAATCCGGAGGATGCGCTCGGAACGTACCTACCAGATACTGACGATCTCATCAGGGTTCGAACCCACCGCCTCCCAGGGTGTGACTTAGTGCTTCGAGACACACGGCTACAACCCTGGTTATATTGGTAGGGGTTAAGACGGATCTATATGTTTGCTGGTGCCTGCTATAGTACAAAGAAAGTGCAGAAAGCAGAGGGAACTGTGGCTGGCCCTGGGTACCGTTTCCTGAGACCCAGTATGTGTTGGGGTTTGCTCAATTTAGATCATATGATCTGGCGCTGCTCGGCATTGATCGGCGATAGGTCTCAAGGTAAACAGTAGGGCAGTAGTGGCAGCGGATGCTGCACAGTGACGTGCTGGCGGACCAACTCAGGGCTGTCTAGAGGTCTCATGTGGCGCCAGAGGGGCTTGGCCTCACTGTCCAGGCGTGGAGCGGCCCGCATCAGTCCCGTACTGAATCCTCAGGACTTCAATAAAGTTATTCGTGCCATACCATACCAGACGCCGTAAACTTCGTTTGCATTTCGAACTGGCACACACACACGCGTAACTTTCTTCGCAGCGCCACGGGGCCACGGAGGGCACATAAACGCAGCTATAGAGGCCCCTACGGGTTGGTGGCACCAATATTCGAGTGCAGTGCGTCTTGGCGCCACGGTTCTATAAATGGTTCTTCCTTCGCAATTCGCAAAGATTCTTTGTACGCCAACGCGTTTGTTCGCCGAGGAAGAAGCTGTAGCGATGGACAGAGACGAGAGACGTCGTCGTGAAGGCGGCCAACGTGGCCGTGAACAAGCCGAGAACAAGTTCCGCATTCATCGCGTCGCGTCAGAAGTTCGCAAGTACGAGCTACTCCTCGAAGCGTTGCCGCCACAGGCAATGGCCGAGATACGCGACATCCTCGCGCGACCACTTGGTGAAACTCCATATACCACCGTCAAACAGACTCTTCTTCGCCGCCTCGTTCAGCCTACGCATCGGCGCATTCAACAACTCCTGAACAACGAAGAGCTTGGAGACAGACGTCCCACCCAATTCCTACGTCACCTGCAGCACCTGGTTGGGGACCAGCCGGGCTTCTTGGACACAGCAATACTACGTGAGCTGTTTCTGCAGCGTCTTCCACCTAACGTGCGAATGGCTCTTGTCACAGCTCAGCATAAGTCCCTGCCGGAGCTCGCAGAACTGGCTGACGACATGATGGACGTTGCTCCGGCAGTCATCAACGCTGCCCGTCCTGCTCCGGTGTCCGAAGTAGATTCCCTTCGAGAAGCAGTAAAAGATCTCGCAGCTCAAGTAGCCGACTTGCGTCTGGAACTGCAAAACACTCGCAACTTCAATGGCCAGCCTTGTCCACATCGACAGCCTCTCACGTCACCTTCTCCGCCACGACCACTCCACCAGCCTGAGCGCAGTTTTCCAACACAGACACCATCTCTTCATCGTGACCATCGTCCGCTACGCTTCTCCCAGTGCCGCCCGCCGGAACAATCATAAAGACCGTACGCCTCTCCCCGTTGACCACTGGACTGCCCACGGACCCCCCTCGACTTGCGTTGTAAACACTTCTGTATATACGCCGCCATAGTTTACATTCCGGGTTCATTTCTGCAGGGGGGAGTATCTGTAGCGCTATCATCATCAACCTTCTTCATCGTCATCATTTTTACTAGCCACCGCGCCGCGCCTCTCGTGCAGCTCATGCTGAGCTCGAGCCGCGAGACAGAACGGGTTCACGCGCCTGGCGGAACTGGACGCCGGCAGCTGCCGCCGCTCCGTTTGGCCTTCGCTCAATAAAGTGGCGAGACAGCGGCACGGCCACGTTGGCCGCCTTCACGACGACGTCTCTCGTCTCTGTCCATCGCTACAAAGCAAAGGAGGGTGGAAAAATTGGGAAGAGGACAAGGGCAGACGGTTACAGCATGGTTGACGGCAGAGGGCACTTAGGCTCAGAAAGACCGCTGAATTTAGGTCTTTCGCATACCGAACTCTACGGAGGTTTCGACGAAACGCGTTGTCTAGTATATGTGCGCACGCGTAGGCGTGCGCACGAGGAGGGGGGGTCAGATAGCGCGGCGCCCCCCTAGTCACCTAAGAGGGTGGTCGCAAAGTCAGCCCCATACATTGACCTAATAGGGAGGAGGGAAACCTGCGCACGCCTATGTGCCCTACGTGTTACTGGCAAGGTTGAAGGTTCGCTTAGCAATGGAGGCTGTAGTGTCGAGCGCAGATCACAGTCGGTTGGATGCAATACGGGTAATGATGCGTTAATTGCTATTATCGTAAGATGCTATACATAAAAAAACTTAGGAAGTTGCACAAATATTTGGATAATGTAGCACGCACGCACGCACTCACGCACGCACACGCACAATAAAGCAGCTCACTTTGGCCTATATCAACGCTAGCATCATCACTAGACAGTGTAACCCGCTTGTTGAAGCGTACCACACTCAGAATAAACAGGATGAGTTCGTCAGCCATCCATGAACCACGCTAATAGAAAGCGAAATACAGTTTCTTGACAAATGGCAAACACATTGATTGTATGTGCAAGGGGAACATGCGTCACGTGCAGATAAAAGATGAACTGTTGATGTCCGCGTGATCATGCACCCTTGTTGCATGATAATGTCTGCCCATTCGAAGTGTGTTCAAAAATTAGCAGTCGCTTAGCTCGGCTATGCCAGGATATACGTAGCGTGAGCTACGGACGGACGGACAGAGAGACAGACGGACGGACGGACGGACGGACAAGCGAGCGAGCTCACGTGAGTTAGCTCCAGTCCGCTATGACACCTCACTCCAGGAGCTTCCAGGCCTTCTCCGGCGCGCTAGCTGTGCGCCGTGTGACGTCACTGCTGCTCGGTCATGCGCGGAACGGTTCTCGATAAGCCACGCGAAACTGCTCAACCTCGGCCAGTGTAGCTTACGCCACAAAAGTACCTAACCTTTGGTCAGCATAAATGTTAAGGCGAAAGCCTTTAATGTCTCATGCTCACGTCCGTCCGGTGTCCGTCCTTCCGTCCGACTGTCCGTCCGTCCGTCCGACTGTCCATCCGTCCGTCCGTCCGTCCGGTGTCTGTCTGTCTGTCCGTCCGTCCGTCTGTCCGAGCTCTGGCACGGAGCCAGGTGGCCGCCGGGATGCGCAAACAGACACCGGTCGCGTCGGACTCTACAGCGCTCGCGCTTTGCTTGCGTGGCGTCGCTGTGCCCAGCGTTTGCAATCATCCTGACCGACGCCGTCCCAATGGACACAGGCGTTCACGGAATACACTTTCGAATTTACAAAGGGTCCGTCAATTTAAGCACTGGAACGCGGATGGCGTTTGCACGATGCGTAAAGCGCGAGAAAACACTAACGCATGCGAACGGAGTAGGATTAGTCTCGCGTCTCGCTGCGATTCGCGGTAAAAAATTAAAAAAGAAAACACGCACACATTCGGTTTGTGTGTTATCCCACTGAGAGTGTAAAAGATAAAAGACATGGCATAGTCAGTGGAATGGCCACACGCTTTCGCCGAACACACTTTGGAATGTACAAAGTGTCCTTCAATTTTTTTATTAGTAGGTAAAAAACCTTATTCGACGTCAAAGTAGTCTCCTCCGTAATACTTCTCGCAGCACTTCCGCCATTTTTAGAAAAATTTGTGAAGCGCATATTTTGAAAAGTGATCAGCCGACCCGGAATATTCTCCATGATGTTTCCTCTTAAGTAGAATCGGTCTGCTTTCCACAATATTTTCAGCTTAGGAAAGAGCCAAAAGTCACACGGAGCGATATCGGGGCAATATAGGGAGCCTGAGGAATCACAGGAATGCTTTGTTTGGTGCTTAAAGCCTGAATATGATGTGCTTAACGGGCCAATGCGTTATCGTGATGGAGATGCGAAGTTCTTGCTGCCCACATATCATGTCGCTCCCGCCGCACATCATCACAAAATTTTGAAGGTACGGATCCAATGCTTACTCCTACCTGTTCTCGTGCTGTGAGAATACGAAACTTTATGTCGAAAGTCCGCGCTTGCTCAGTCACATTCTCATTTTGGCTTGCTGAGGGGCGACCTGAACGCGATTCGCTGTCTGTGTCCACTGATGTTCGGCCATCCATAATGTGGTTATGCCACTCCTTTATCCGCTAAGTGCTCATGGCACCGTCACTGAAAGCCTTCTGAATCTTGCGAATGATTCCCGCTTGGGCAACGCCGAGCTTTTGGTAAATACGGTGCAGTATCGCTGCTCATGTTGTTCAGTCATTTTAAAACTTACCGGAATAGACCTCTACGTTACCCCACGGCGCTACGTCACTGCGTGACTTCACCGGCGTACGTGCAACGGAGGCGGTTGGCAAAATACACCCGCTGCTGCCGCTGCTGGCTCAGAGTGGCTCCGTCGCACGGTGCTCGGCGCACGTTTTATTTTGTTTTCCCTTTGAGCCGTTACCGTCATCTTACCATTGCAAGAATAGTTGTGATATGTGTCAGAGAACATACATATAGGTATGTGCATTGCAGAGTCACAGAATGGTGGGCGAGTTGGTTTGGGTTTATAGTGAACTGAAAAGGGGGCAGCGCTGGAACGAATATCAAGGACGAGATGAGCGCATGTCCTGTCTTCATCTCGTCCTTTGTATTCAGTGCTGCCCCATTTCCACTTCAATATGGATACATATAGGTGTGGGGTAAACTGAGTACGAAAAATTTGCCACGTTGGCTGGCAGTTTAATTTGGAGAAATGGAACCACGTGGTGATTTGTGCGAGGAATAGCGGCATCGTCTTCGAAAACGTGCCGCGTTTAATGCGGCGTGTAGTGTGCGTTGAAAGGCATGGACGATATTGGCTCACCTATACCATAGTCCCTCAATACATAGGGACTATGCCTATTGGCCCCGAGATCGAACAGAGTCGGCACCTAGCGGCGAGCGGACGAAACCCCGTAGTGTGGATGGCTCCTTGAGTCGTCTGCTAGCCACAACGTGTTTGCATGTGTGCGAATGTTATGCACGTCCTCAGAGGGTAGCTTATTCCGCTGTGTAAGCCCTGTATCAAATGTTTGTACGCATGCCTACACGATATACACAAGCTTTTCGCCTTCCGAGGTTTTTCTGCACTCTGATAAGTGAGTGGATACACATGTTGGTTTGGCGCTAGATGTGATCGTCGTACCGTCCATTCGCCAAGATCACATCAATGTTGGTGCCGCGTTGACGTTCGAGCACGTCACATGGTGCACTTGGCGTCGTCCTAAACAAAAGAAGTACTAAATAGCTAGGTGTGAATGAAAAATTTTAGCGACCCCATCTCGTGAAGCGTCAGTGATTTCTAAATCATTGCGCCGACAAAAGTTCAGCACTGTCGAAATTTGGGCTTGTTGGTGCATTGCGACGACTGAAAATAGCGCTAGAAAAACGGGGACACAAGAAGAGGACACACGACACGACACAAGAAGAGGACACACGACACTGTGTCGTGTGTCCTCTTCTTGTGTCCCCGTTTTTCTAGCGCTATTTTCAGTCGTCGCCGACAAAAGGCTCCAATCGCACACAACGAAGCGCCGCTGTGTGTATTTGTATAAGCGCCGCCGACCGTCTATCCACACTACCGCCGCGACGGTGCTGCCTCCTATAGGTCGATCTCGCCGCCAATACGGACGGTGAAACTGGTGTGTGCTGTGTGAATACGCAAACACAATGCATGTATCGCGTTTTATCGGAGATCTCATACGTCTTAATGGAAACAGTGGATATTCTTGTTTGTCATATTCTTGTCAGCTTACCTCTACGGCTCTATGTCTATGAAGTGACAATGCACATTCCAAGTACGTGTATCAAGTCTAAAGCAGCAAAGTAAGTATGTAAACACGTAGGCATAAGATACGGTGAAGTAACCGCGAAAGAGATTATGTATATAATTAAATTATCACGTTTAACATCGCAAAACTACTCAATGGGTTATCAGGAACGCCGTAGGAGAGAACGTCGCTTTCATTTTCACGGCGCTGGACTTCTTTAACTTTAACTGAACGCTCGGCAACGAGTCTTTACTCCACTTTTTTCTAACACGAAAGTGTTTTATGCCGGGGCCCACCAAGATTTCAGTGACGTATTTCCGTCACGGAAATGACGTAGAAAAAATACGCATCATCAGAAGACAAAGAAAAAAAGTTCGAAAAAAGAAAAAACCTACGACCTCTTGGTCCGCCACAAGAGATGCCGGGCACGCTATCCACTGCGCCACGGTTCCATACCCTGTATGCTTTACAAACGCGCCTTTTATATCTACCATTCTCCTCACAGTGCTCTTGCTAAAGCGGAGTAATGGATCGCGACCGTGAAATCAACAATCAGCCCCTTAAAAACATCGTTTCTACGCGTCCGTCCCATTCGGCACGTTTCGAATAAGAAAAGTGCAATTTTTTCGACGCATTGAAGGGACCCTGAAACGGTTATTTGAAGCTTTGTCAGCGTTTAGGCTAGAGCATCATCGAACCATTGGCACCACAAATTTAGCGGCACGCCGTGTACCAAGGCGGCTACGGACAATTATATCATACCCTCCTTCTCACCGCTGCCTTGCCTCCTCAACTCATGAGACACGCTGGCATCGCTGGCGATCGCAGAGCTCACGTGAGCACACTCGACGATTTGAGCTTCGCCCAGTGATGACCTCCGAGACTGCACGCCGACAGGTTGCGTGCAATCTCGGAGACCATAGCCCAGTGCGCCCGGCAGCACGCACGCCGTCTGGCAACAGAGACATCGCGGAGTGGTTGATATCTGCTCCGACAGGTGCCGCCACCCTACCAGCCAATTTTTCGTGCGCGCACACCGCAGCCCCAATGACGTCGCCAGCAGCCCCAATGACGTCGTGCGGACACTGCATGTCGTACTGGCAAGGGGTGGTTGAAAACGCGTTGGGCTGAGCCGCAGTGATCTGCAGCGATTCGCGGCTTTATAGCGTTGTAATAAATTACACAGTGTAAGCAGAGAGCTTAAATTAGTCTGTAAATGAGCCTTAGGACTTGGTCTACTGGCCCAATGTGTTTGTACAAAATCGTCAAAACCGTTTCAGGGTCCCTTTAACACACTGCCAGGTGGCGACGTTACCCCTAGCGTCGGCCTCGCTCATAGCATCCATCCATACCAAAAAATAGCTTTGCAACGCTCGAGTGCTTCGCGTGGCTAGCGTGGCCGTAACTCCGCGTTCCCAACTTGCGCTCCTACGCGAAAAATTGCAGCCGGCCAACGGGGAAGACACGACGCGCGGTGCGTTTCCCTCTGGTCGGGCAGTGGTGTTCAATAACTCTGACATGCCGTAAGTAGGCGAACTTAGCCCAAGTTCGGCGTCCAATCAGTGTCGCTCTTCGGGCTGTCACACCGCTTTCACTGATTCCGCTCTCACCGTACAGCTACCGCAGCATCTATGACCACAATGGTTTGTTTAATCATTGATCATGGACGTTGGTCGTCGGTATACAGATATACCACCAAGCGCCAACGTAGATGCATCCACGTTAAACGGTGCTATAACTGTCAAAGAGCAATAGACGTTGCGCAAGCTATCTTATATCAGTGTACAGTAAACAGTTAACTACCACTGTAAGGACACGTTTCACTTTCGTGTTATACCGATTCCTACGACGGAGGGATCAACCATGTTTTAGATGTGAAGCATCTTATGGCGAAGCTTAATCCGGTGGTGGTGGTGGTGGTGTGCCGCGTGCCCACCCTTACTGCGCATGCGCAAACCCTTTAAAAAAAATAAAAATAAAAAACCTCCTCTCCCCCCTCCTCTAGGCGTCCCTCCCCGCGGCAACCACACCCTCACTGCGCATGCGCCTCCCCTCCTCTCTCCCCTCTTACACTCCCCCCCTCTCTCCTCTAGGCATCCCTGCCCGCGGCGTCTACACTCCCACTGCACATGCGCGTCCCCCCTCTCTCTCTCTCCTCTCCTACGCTTCCCCCCTCTCTCGCCTCGCGACGCCGACGCAGGCAGCGTCTGCTAGCGAGTTTCTCGGTTGAAAAAACCGACTGCTCGCGCTGCACAACCGTTCACTGGCCACCCCGTATATATGGCAATGGATCTTGACCTCCAAGGTGGTGCCGGTGGGAGATTTCTCCTGTGCGTTGTTGAACAATAAAAATTCGCAGCGTGCGCGTTAACTAAAAGCGGAGTGCGGGTCTCTGTGTCCAGTCGGAGTCTTCTGTCTCTCATTGCCCATTAGCAGCGATTGGCATGTTCCAGTAGGAAACACTGCTCCATCACTGCCTGCTTTGCGCCTCCCCAGTTTTCTTTCCTGCGCAACGCTGCGATGAGCGCCAGCGTCAACGCCGCCGCCAGTGTAAGCGTTAGCGCCCGCTGCTTCACATCTACACATGGTTCCCTTTAGCGGGAGATGGTGTAATGTTTTTTTTTCTTTTTTCATTCATCTCCCATCAGAATTTTGCGCCGTGAGTGAGAATCTAATCCGTGACCTCGCTCACAGCAGCTCAAAGCCTTGTTGCCGCCAATTCCGTGTATCGATTTAAAACTGCAGTGCAGATGTAGCGACGAAAATTGAATACGTTCACATCCATGCCATGCAAATATTTCTCCAAACAACAGTGATCGTGAAAATGTACAACGTTAGATTTGGAAGAGCATCCGATTTTTTATGGCTGTCATCTACGGCGAGCAGATCACCATATGTTGAATCGTGCATAATAGGCAGTGATTTTTCCTTCTGAAAGCTGTGACTCCAGAAAATAGCAATTTGCTGAAGCATCTACCGAAGGAATGCGGACACACACACAGCGCTGCTACGAAGAAAGATCTCAAAAGCGAAACTTTACGTGGGTAGCACTTTAGTGTTCCTGCTTGTCGTCCATCCACTGTCTCACATCGTGTGGTCACGCACTGGTCAATACACGCCCCAAAACAAGCCTAACAATGCTCAAAACCAGTGCAAACTAGACTAACAGGGTCTAAAATAATATAGACTACAGAAATGACCTAGAAGTAATCGCGATAATTTACCTCAAATCGCGAGAAACTCTTCGGAAACATCCGACTAATACCCGCGCCGCGCAAGAGAGGGCGCCAGCTCCTCGGCAAGCGCTTGACTGTCTAGGGCCGGGGTCGGCAACCTGCGGCCCGTGGACTGCATGTGGCCCCCGGGACAGTGTTATGCGGCCTCCGGCACGACGTCAACCCCTCCCCCCCATTCTCTCGTCACTTCTTCTCTGAAGACCGACATGACAGTGGGGCTCTCGATTTTCCACTTCTGGCTACCCGCGGGCTGCCAGAGCCAGCCAGAAACGCGCTCGATTTTCTCGGGTTGCTCCGCCCCTCCGCGGCGCACTTCCGGTTGGCGTTCGTTTTTCTCGGGTTGGACGGTTCTGGCGACCCGCGGGGGGCTGGGGTCGCCAGAAGCGTCCAGGACAATTTAGTCGTGGAAGCTCTCTGGAAGGTTTTGGGGTGGTTTTGGGCTAGCAGACGCCGAAAAGAGACGATACGCGCTTGCCGCCATCTTTGTGAGGACTCGACGGATTGCAATGTGGGCAAAGTGGGCGCTTGGGGACTGCGCCTTCGCTTGTCATTACGCGTGGAGGTAACTTCTAAAGCGTGTTCCGCCGTGCGAGATGGGGCGATTACGTGGCGGTGAACATTTTTAAGCTACTGTTTATCGCTGCTGTTATGTTTCCCGTGAAGCTTCCTACCGTGAACAACGCCGCGAACTGTTGCCTGCTAACTGCGTCGGGCACGTCTCAAAAGTTATGTACACGTTCGTACGCACGCATGGAGACAACTTTCGACATCTTTTTCGTAGTATTCGTTTGTGGTGCCGTGCCTGCTTTCTGTGCACTTAGCGAAGACGATTGTGGTCGAAGCAGCATTTCGCTCCGTCGTATGTTTGCGTGAATGAACCTCTTCAGAACTTGACTATTCGGTGTTCGATGGCGATAGAATGCCCTGATTGAATAACAGAGATCGCGACAGTTGTTTTTGTGTGATGCTCGTTGGTCGCGAACGGCGTGCGAGCTTACTTCTATCTACGGGCCAGTATATGTGGTATGGTATTATGTTACGCTACGCGTCGACGTGAAAAAATTCGACAGATCCCACGTACCTTGGGAATCGATGTTGTGCAAAGCATATATGCGGAGGGAAGGTAACTGTGTTGTAATTTTTTTATTGAGCGAAACGTTACGAAATTACGCTAAAGGTATGTACAAAGGTTGTACACACAGACATATGTTCAACAGTCGCATATGTTTTATATAACCAGTTGTTTACAGTTGCTTAACGATGCTAGCAGCAACATGGACATTAGCAACACCAGAAGCGGTTAGCAAATATGTAGCGTTTGTGCTCGCGAGGATGGTAGCCCTGGACACGGTTCTCATAGTAGCTCAAATGAAAGCTGAGCTACATGAGGTTTTGTAAGTGCCACTCAGGACTGGAAAAGAGGCCCAGGCAACATCTGCCAGAACGAGTCGAAAACGCGTCATGCAGAATGTTTATTTAGATATGACGCGCACTCGTGGTACCGATACCACCGCATTTCTGAAGTTATAAAAGAAAAAAAAAACGCAAGTTGGTCAACGCGTGTGTGCGACGTAGTACGCGATAGCTGAGCAGGTATATATCCTCGAGCTCTTGTTGGGACACGGTCACTTTCGCGAGATTTTGCGTCGCGTTGTGCAGTGACTGTTACATGTACTAAGCAGACGTGAGCTTGTTAAAAAGCTCACTTTGCATCGTTGTCGAGGCGCCGTGCGCCAGCTGGCTGTTTTGTTCGCGGACGGGGCGAGTTTCGCGTGATCTTGCGAGCATACGAGGTCGTACCGCAAATGCGTTTGCTCGAGGTATTATTTCAGCTCTTCGGCAAACCTAGCCACTATTTCCAAGCGAGCAATGCAGGAAAAATCAACGCGCACGCGGCGCAATGTTTCATTTGCTGCCACGACGGTAGCGTTTGTTTACGTTTACGCTGGCTGTCCCAGCGTTCGATTTTGCAATCTTCGGGCAGCTTCGGGTTGTCTCGGGTTCCCCCACACACGTGACCACGACGCTGTTTCCTGTCCCGACCGGAACCAGCTCTCTGACCCTCCGGCTAGCTCTGGCTGCCAGATAGCTGCCAGAGGTCTGAAAATCGAAGATCCCCAGTGGCGTAGCCACGGGGAGGGGGTCATTCAGACCCCCCCCGAAATTTTTCAATTTTTGCTTGCGTATATATACACGCACACACACAAACGCACGCACGAATGTACATAAAGTATGGCTGAACCCCCCACCTCCTCCTCAAAAAAATTTCTGGCTACGCCCCTGTACATTAGTTATACGTTAGCTTCGCCTTTTTCCCGAAGGGTCTGTTCGTGAGCGTCTTCAGGAAAGTGCGAAAGTGGGTGCGGTGCAACTTGTGGGCAGGTGGTCAAATCAGCTTTGTCAAGGTACGGCAAAGCGGCCCGAGGCACCCACTGAACACGTATCCGTGCAGTTGCGGAGGCAGAGATGGCGAATGCTATCCGAGAGTGATATAGACCAATACACTCCGGGTATATCGTGGATAGCTTGTATCGATTCAGTGCAAATGATCAGCTGGCAATATATATCCGCCTGAAGAGAAGGAAGCAGCGCGGCCTATCTATCACGTATCGGCAAGCTCGGCAAGATGTGCCAGCGGTGCGGGATTCGCAACATACGATATGTCTGGCCATCGTCTATTAAAGGGGCCCTGCAACACTTTTTGAGCATGCTCAGAAAACGCTGCCGATCGGTAGCCGAGGCTCCCGAGATCATGAGAGCCAAATATTATAGCGCAGCAGGAGGCCTGGAATTCACAATAAATTCTCAAAGTCAGCTAAAAATTGCTTTCTCTTCTCTCGACAAATGACGCTACAAGCTCAAAAATAACTCGTCACAGCCATTGTATCAGCCATTGGCTGATTTGAGCGTGGCGCGCTCGGTCGTTACTGGGGCTGCCGCGAGAGGCCGCGACTTGTCCACGCGCGCGCGCGCGCTATCGCACTGAGAAGCCGCGTATTCGAAGAAAAAAAAGAGAGAAAGAGCTCAAGGTCACGAAGCGCGCGTGACGTATTTTCTTCCCCCTTGCCATCCCTCCCTGTTTAGCTTCCAGCGCTTTCGTCGGGACGAGAGAAGAGAGAATGCAATTGCAGCGTGCTACAAATCTTTGTAACTCCACTCGTACTGCACGGATTCTAAAAATTTTTGTGGTGGTGAATTCGTGAGGCAATCAGCTCATTTAGTGAATCCATTCCATGGCTACTTGGAAAAGTGTTGAAGGGACCCTTTAATATACAGTCGAACCCACTTATAACGATACCTGTTTTAACAATGTATCGGTTATAACAATGAGAAGCTGCTGTTGTTTGTTTGTTTGTTTTCTGTGGTGAACTTTTGTTTGTTTTCTGTGGTGAAATAACCCGCTTACAGCAATGCCCGTATGCTGCATTATCGGGTATAACAATACATTCTGGCGGTTGGGCGTTCGTGCGGAAAGGTAATAGGAACGCGAAATCCTCGAAAGGAAAGAAGAAAACGAGAAGCTCTAGCTGCTGAACTCCCGCCCACAACCCCAACATATACCCCAGCGCCCCTTCGGATTCGCGGTAACCTATATTGCATAGCGGTGTGGCACTGCGACAAAGCTGACTTTTGAAATCCGCTACGGCGCCGCAGCGGTGGTGGTTTCTGTTAATACACCTTCGGACATGCAGTTCGAGTAAAAACAAAAAAGGAGATTTGGAAGAGTTTCGGCGTCCGAAACTTCAGACGTTATCATACATTGGCTCTATGTGGCTTGTGGCCGCCCCGTGAAAGCGTCCAAATTTTCAAGCATGTCCGAACAATCGGCTGCTTCGTCATCCTTGTCACTGATGTCTGTTGGCTTATTGCATCTGATATTATAGTCTTCTCACAACAGACTACCATGCACCTATTTTTTTTTCGTGCAACCCGTTTATAGCAATTATCGGTTATAACAATGAAATTTCCGTGGCCCTTGAGTATTGTTATAAATGGACTAAACTGTATTCCTTGCATAGGCACAAGAGGTGGAACGGATACCAAGGGATGGGAAAACGCAGCGGATGACGGCAGTGGGTTAAGCGGGGTGAAGGAGTTAGGAAACTTCTAGGGGAACGAAATGGAATCAGCCCGCATAGGACGGGGTAAATTGCTTATGCGATGACGGCTTTTTGAAGTAGAGGTAAAGTTCCGCACCACCTCAAAAAGTCATACGCATCTTTCCAGTGAACTTCATAGTAAACAATTTTTGGTAAGACGGGTGGAAGCTGGGGCGTGTTTGTAGGTAAGAATAAATTTAAGGACAGCGCAAGCTGCGCGAACGTGCATATTTTTCGTTACATGTTACTTCGGTGTTTCTCCATCAAAAGAAATTGGGAAGACGCAGTAGGTAGAGCAACGCAAGTATTCGCATATGCTGCTGACTTCGATTTGTCGCTTGACGCAGAAGTTACGGTGGTCAAAGCCAAAGCGTGCGCATATGCTTTCCAAAGCGGGCACGCTGCGCTCGTACCACATGCAAAGTGCTGCAAGCCGCCCTGCTTCGTTGGATGAGGCCTTCCTCTGGGACGGCAAGGCACCAAGAATTAAAAAAAAAGATGGCGGAGGTATTCGTGCTTAGGAGGCTTCGGGCAGGGGCGCGGCCCCTACACCGGTTTTCATCTCAACGTGGAATTGGTAGCATTTACCGCTGGGCACTACGTGTCCGTACAGGCCTATTTCAGTGGAACAAGCAAATGCATACCACCTTATATGGACATGCCAATGGTTGCAGTCGGGGCCCTACCGTCACCCAATGCAAGCCGGTCTTCGCTATATTGACATGACCAGTTATGACCGCTGGATACATGACAACAGATTCCACAAGACACTGCTTCACTTCATGCGCAACACCGGCCTAACTGCGCACATCTAATGCCCATATACACACAAAAATTATGCCTTCAGCTCAAGTCGCAATAAAAAGAAATATGACAGATTTCGTAGTAACAATGTTCTATTACCTGCTCTCGGTTACAACTACAGCTCCGTGTTTTCGGAGTTTATTTTTCTTGAAATTCGGCGGGGGTTTTGCGGAATTTATTTTTCGGCGGAATTTCGACGTGTATCGTACCTTATTTCTCGTGAATACACAATTCTCCGAAATTCGGATTTTAATTTTGCCTTATTCTCAATACCCGGAAATGAAATAATACCCGAACACGGAAACACCAGAACACACGAAGAGTATTGTAGATGTATGGAAGGTTCAAACTCACGAACGTATACACAGAAGCCCAAATACTTCAATACAAAACACTTTCGTTTGCGGGCACATTACAACCTTAGGGCTTGTTGTAATAGACGCAAGCATACTTTACTAGCTTCGAGAAAATTCTAGACGCCTTAGTACCATCAGCAGAAAGAAGCACAAGAAAATAGCGTGGTGTTTCATCAAGTTCTGCTGAGATACTTTACTGAGTTGCTGAATGAAGCGAGGGAATTTTCGAGGGCCCGTTTCTTTGTTTGACCCAGCCTTAAAGAAACCCCGCAGATAACGAAGCCAAGGAAGGTATCAGGAACGTGGAATCGCACTGTTTTAAGTGTTCGTGTTCACTCTTCAGAAATATTTTTTGTGTTTCTTTGTAAACTATTGAAGGAGTGCTGTAAATTTTTCAACAACGTGCAAAATTGGGCAACATTATGCTCGTGATATCAGAATTTTAAATGGTGCAGGAATACATGAGTCTACCCCTCCTCCCAATTCATCTGCCTCAAGGAACACCTAATTTGCCTAATTTTACAAGAAAACGCACTGCGCAGGTCTCGCGTTCCATAGAGATCTAAATTCTCGAAGCGTGGGCCGCATCGATCTCGGGACAGCACGGCGACTTGTCCTTGTTAGCTTTGTTTGATAACTTCCCACCCTTTCAAGCATGCGTTTCACCCTGCACTTCCAGCTGTCCTGTAATGCTCGGTATTTTAAGTGCGAAGCATTTTTTGGCGAACAAAGGGCTCTTAGATCATTAACATCTATCTACTTATATTTCGGCCTACGTCTGGGTGCCCACGTAGTCGCCAGATTAACTTGGTATACACAGAAATGGGCGTAGGAGAAGATGAGAGTATGGCGAACATGATGAACGGGACATGACATCAAAGAAAAAAAAATGCTGGCAGTGGGACGCCTACCCCGCCCTTGACAAATCTTCTTCGCCAAGTGGCGACCAGCTTCCGGTCGATCAGCTGGGCTGGAAGGCGACCGTCCAGCACTCCCCGTGTTGAGATACTGGAGCAGCTCGTGACGGCTCACTCACTCAGCCTCCGAACGGCCAAGATCGTGTGCTGTCGTCCCACCGGAAACTGGACTCGAACTCTGGTGAGAATCTGGAGAATGCGTTCGGAACGTACCTACCAGATACTGACGCTCCCATCAGGGTTCGAACCCATCGCCTCCCAGGGTGCGGCTTAGTGCTTCGAGACACACGGCCACAACCCTGGTTATACTGTTAGGGTTAGATCGGATCTATATGTTTGTTGGTACATGCTAAAATAGGAAGAGAGTGTAGAAAGAAGAAGAAACTGCTCAATAAAATTGAAGGACACTTTGTACATTCCAAAGTGTGTTCGGCGAAAGCGTGTGGCCATTCCACTGACGGAAAGACGGACGGACAGATGGACGGACGGATGGACGGACGGACGGACGGACGGACAGACGGACATCCTGACGGACGGACGGACGGACGGACAGACGGACATCCGGACGGACAGACAGACGGACGGACGGACGGACGGACGGACGGACAGACATCCGGACGGACGGACAGACGGACATCCGGACGGACGGACGGACGGAAGGACATCCGGATGGACGGACGGACAGACGAACATCCGGACGGACGGACGGACGGACAGACATCCGGACGGACGGACGGACGGACGGACGGACGGACAGACAGACAGACGGACGGACGGACAGACGGACATCCGGACGGACGGACGGACACCGGATGGACGGACACCGGACGCCGGACGGACGGACGCCGGACGGACACCGGACGGACGTGAGCATGAGACATTAAAGGCTTTCGCCTTAAAACCAGTTTACACCCTTAAGGGGGGTTTTGCCGTGTCTATAACGGTTATACGGTAGCTTCGCCTTTCTCCCGGAGCGTCTGTTCGTGAACGTCTTCAGGAAATGCGGAAGGGGGGTGTGGCGTAACTTGTGATTGGGTTGCCAAATCAGCTCTCACAGGGTCCGGCAAAGCGGCTCGAGGCACCCACTGAACATGTATCCGCATGCAGTTGCGGAGGCAGCAAGATGGCGAGGGCTATCCGAGAGTGACGTATACGCTCTGCGTATATCGTGGGTAACTTGCATCGAGTGAGTGCAAGTGATCGGCTGAGAATATCTACCAGCTTGAAGACAAGGAAGCTGCGCGGCCAATCCACCACGTATGGCGGCAAGATCGACAAGATGGGCCGGTGGTATGGGATCCGCAACATGCGAATATGTCTGGCCGGCCTCTTGCATTTAAAATCGTAGGACAAGCGGCGGAACGGATACGAAGGGTTGGGGCACGGCCGCTCGATTAAAAAAAAAAGTCACAGTTTCCAGGGCTTAAAGTCAGGGGGTGCCAAGGGGGGGCCCGGCCCCCATTCCATTTTTTGAGGTGGGGCTCGCCCCCCCCCCCCCTTGGCAAGTCAATTGTAGCACTGCTGCACCCATTTGAAAAGCGCTGGTGTTGATTTTTTTGGCAGTAGTGATGTGTACGGAGAAATTACAACTCATATATATGTAGAGACAGTTGTCTTCACAGACACACGCATATATATATATATGCCGCCGCCCGATATGAGGGCCCCCCCCTCCAATGATGGGAGACTTTAAGCCCTGGCAGTTTCGCCACAAGGCGAAGCAATGAATGGCGATAGCAACAAATTGGGATGTCAAGCGACGAATGGCAAGCAGGTCGAAACGTGCAGCGCGCTGCTCACGCACACATGACGCACGAAAACAACACGCAAAGGACGAGAGCGAACTAACAACATTCACAGCTCGACACTTAACGCGCTGCTCAAACAAAAACGACGCACGAAACGTATTCACAGGTACAGACGAGCGCGAACTAACAAGTGTCACAGTTGTTACAATTCGCTGTGTTTGAAAAGCGTGTTCTTTTCGCAAACGGGGAGACTGCAGCGAGCGAAGTGACCTTCGTGCGCTCGGTAACTACAACGCAATCGTTCCGGCCAAAGCGTAAGGCGTACTATTCTCCCGACCGCGAGATAAGCGCGCGCGCACGGGCGTCTACCCCCCACCGGGCAAAGTACGCGCCTGAGAGCTCGCGTCGCGACGAACGGGACGCCGATCTAAAGCCTCGCCGAGCGCGCCCTTTGCGCCATCTCGCTGGTAATGCTGAAAACACGCTGAAAACAAGCTGTATATAAATAGCTCGCCGTTTGAACGTTGAAGGACGTGCGCTTTCGTGGCTCAGCGGTTAGCGCTGCGCGCTGCAAAGCGAGAGGTCCCTCGTTCGATGCCGCGCGTCGGAAACATTATTCTGAATTATTTTTCTTTGTGGCTTTTATAAATATATAGATAAATATACATATACGGGACATGACGACGACGCCAACGCCGATGGCGAAAACCAGCCGAGAGTGTCCATATCATTGCTATCGCAATAAAATGGTGCGACCCGTTGCGTGCCCCGAAAGCGGCGTGAATCGCGTAGTTGCAACTACTCCCGCTTTGGCGCCACAAGACGGGTCGCACCACGGTTGGTTAGAGAAAACAAGGGTGTCCGTTTGTTGCGGGTTTCCTTGAGGAGCCACGAACTCTTGGAAAATATTATTGGCGATCAGGTCATCAACACTCCCCTGCATGTATTATTTTCATCGGAAACAAGGATCTTTTATTGAATCATACGGGCTTTCAACGCCATTCAGTGTCGCACGGAAATTCGTGGTATCAGACGTTGACATCCTTGGTTGCCGTTAAAAAATGCCACGAAACGCAGCGGCTTCACGGCATGCTCATATATGGCAGGATACAGCGTCTCGCGCACGCCACAACCCTCGTTTTTGTGTTTTTTTTTTTTGTCAAAGCGCGTGGCTGTACGGCAACTGGCGCCAATGCGGATGGAACTGTCGAAACAGCGTTGTGCCCGTGTGTTGCAGAGCGACGCAACAGGCCGCACTTTTTTTTAGATGCGGAGCATCTCTTGCTCGGGTCTATGTCCCGCGGCGTCGGCGTCCGCACTGATACTGCGCGTGCGCAACTCTCCTCCTTCCCTCTCTCCAACAGCTGCGCGTTACTCTCTCCACTTCTCTCCTACCACCTGCTTGCGCTTCTCCTGCGTTCTCGCTTCTGCTCTCGCGGCGCATGCGCTACTCTCCTCCTCTAAGCGGGTAAAGCGCTGCGCGCGTTCAGTGCAGCGCTTGCTTCGGTTGACTCCGTTGATGCTTCCGATGAAGTGTGATGGAGGCAACAGTCCCGTCAGTGAGTGGGCTGACACAAGCACGCGTCAGCATCAGCCCAAACACTAGCAACGTTACGTCCACTCAAGACAAAGCTGCGAAGCGAAGGGCACGCGACGCTGAACGCAAACGCTTGAAGCGAGCGGCGGACCCTGAACTTCGTCAGCGCGAAGCAGCTTCGAAGCGTCAACGTCGAGCAGCGGATCCTGAGCTTCGAGCACGTGAAGCAGCGTTGGTTCGTGAACTTCGAGCAGCAAAACCTGAAGTTCGGGACCGTGAAGTTGAACGTAAACGTACGAAGCGAGCGGCGGAACCCGACCTTCGAGAACGGGAAGCCGCGTGTAAACGTCAACAACGAGAGGCTGCTCCCGATGCTGCACGCGAGCGCGTAATAACGATCCGCGATGCTCCGCATCATCCCATGGTTGCCCTCGGGAAAAATGGTGTAATTTTTATTGCGATAGCAATTTCGCCATCTGTCGACGCCGTCATTCCAGACTACCTAACGCGGGGTTCGAACCAGTGACCCCTCGCTCCGCAGCCTGCTAGCCAACACAGCCACACGCCATGCTCGTGCCAGCGATTTAACGGCGAGCTATTCATATGCACCATTTGCCGCTCGCGGTACGCAGATCTCGGAACAGCTTGAGCGTGTTTTCTATCACGCAAAGCTTTTACAGTTTCTTTCAAATTGAAAACTGCCCTTGAGATGCGCACGAAAACGTGGCTCCCTTCTGTGCCACTCATGATGTAGAAGGAAAAAAAGAACACCGGGCACACTTGGCGTCAGACGCCACCGCGTGGAAGAAGACGCAGAGGGGTCATTCCACGTGTCGCAGTTTAAAAGAAAAAGAAATATCAAACAGCGTCGAAAAGTCATATAAACATATAATCAATCCTTGGCCAATCCCCCCTGAGTGGGTATGAGCCATGTCAGAGGCAACAACAACAGCGTCGGTTTCTGCATTGTGGACACTCGCAGCGCGTTGCTCAAATACAAACACGTAACAACTGCGACAGTTATTAGTTCACGCTTGTCCTGTGTATACCTATGCGTCCTTTTCGAGCGTCCTTCTTTGTGCTGCGGCAGGCGCGTTGCAAGTATCGAGCTGCTTGTCGTTCTTCGTGTGACAAACTAATTTCTTGCTATCGCATTCATTGCTTCGCCCTAGTAGCGAAACTGTGACTTTTTTTTTATCAAACGCAGCCGATTACGGCAGCGGGTCAGGAGGGGTGAGTAAATAAGGAACTTGCGGTAGCATAAAATGGAACCAGCTCGCGCATAACGTGGTAAATTGGGCATGCGGTGACGGCCTTTTCAAGCAAAGGTACTGTGCCGCGCCACTTCAGAATGCTATGCGCATCTCTTGAGCAAAGTAGAACAAAAAATCATTGCAAAAGCTTTGTTCTTTGAAGGGTGAAAGCTTGGGCGTGTTTCTAGGTCATAATAAATCCAACAACAACGTAAGATCCGAGGGCCGTTGGTTTTGTCCGTTATTATCTATTTTCTGTCCGTGACTTGGGCATATCCGTAATTACGTTTCATGTACATTGTGCTTACTTGTTTGTGTTTGTTAGCTACTGTCCTTGTTGTATAGACACGTTTTTCAAGTGTTCACGTACTTCGTTGGAATAAACTTATTCTAAACACACTTCTGTATCTCCATGCTTGCAGAAAAAAAAATCACGCATTTTACGAAGGGAATCATGACAAGTGGGCGAAGCTCTGGGTATCGTATCCGAGCGTTTCCCCATGTAATGCACATAAAGTGACATGAAGAGTCGACTATAAAGCTAGGACCTAAGGTCCATAATGTCGAAGTCGCCGACTATTATAAAGGGTTTTTAAATGCGAAGCATTTCTTGGCGAGTTTGAGCGTACCTATCTATCTAGCTAGCCGCCTACGACTTTGTGCTCTCCTGGCCGTATAGTTAATGGGATTTATACCAAAATTGGTATGGTATAACATGACTGTATGAAAAACATGAATGACTGGTCATATCATGAAAATCATGACTAACTTGTCATGAAAAGTATGATTTACACACCATGGCCAGAGTACTCCTGAGGCCG
>JALIZH010014876.1:0-26439 GCA_030522465.1 Rhipicephalus appendiculatus | reverse complement strand
AGTTTATTGCGCTGTTCAGTTACGACTTACAGTAAACTATTTTTCGTTATTTCCGGCCTTCCCAAGCGATTTGGTGTTCATCAGGTGTCATCGTCTACACTTAGCGTGTCAAAGTCAGCCTTGTTTTTCACGACGGTTAGGAATTGATTATTTCCCCCACCAAATTCACACTCTTTGAGACCAGTACTCGTATCCAAATATTTCTATTTTGTTCAGATGCTTGTTCTGATACGCTTGCGCAGCTCATACTTTGTGTTCACATTTTTCGTTTTTGCTGTGTAGGCGGGGTTGATATGGACTTTTTTGCGCTAGACAAATACGCCGGGAGGCCGTCAAAAATCCTCGGCACAGCGTCCGGCAAAAGAGTTTAGGAACATAGCACTGCGACGTCATAGCAACACCTCTGATTCGTCACTAGTCCACGCTCATCGAAGTGCTTTTCGCAGACACGCACATGCCGAGAGTCAAATGTAAAACAACCCCTTTTTTGCTCAGGTATGCCGCTTCCGTATTTCCCGTCGTTCGTTGTCTTTAGGCAAGAAGAACATCGGCACCTTGTGGTCATTTCCCTTGTATCCTGATCGACACCCAGGTATGCCGCTGATGCGCGGCATCCTTTCCGACTTTCAGGCACAACACACTAGGTAAAATACAGTACATACGCTGAAAACTGCGCGCTGACTCGCCGCGATATTTTGCACTGCCACCAGCAGCCGCCTTCGCTGCGGTCAACCCGATGCCAACAGACTGGACGGAGCGCCACCCCGCGGCCTCCGCTTGCAGCGCACATAGCCTCCCCATATAGTTACGGCGAAGCTTCATGACCAGGAAAAGTATTGAAGGACACTGGTAGGACGTTAACATATATGGCATATCCGTGTTCCACTCATCACACTCCTTCCTCGGCGTGTTCACTAACGATGTAATACAAGTTCGGAATGGTCAGTAGAGATAAACTGGAAAGTCCATACATGAGACAGTTGCGGGGGACATATCGCTGCAGGTGACCTTTATAAGTGAGCTTTCAACAGTGGTGTGAATGACTTTTATTTCGGGCAAGGCGAATAGCAAGCCGTTTAAAAATTAATAAAGGTAAAGTCTACCGCATTTTTTTGTGCATCAGAAATACTTAAAACTAACTAAAATAACGTTTCTTTTAGGATCGAACAAAGGTACTAACGTGTCTATGTAAAGTGCGTTCTTGTTTTCTTTGTTTTCTTTGTTTGTTTGAGAGTATCGGTCCGCTACGCGCTTGTTACAGCGGTTAAATGACAACTCATATAACCACAATGTTCATGTCGCTTGCCATTTTACGGAGTGATTTTGTTCCAACGCTTCACGAACGTGTTAGTCAGACTTGGCACGAGCTCCTATTTACAACACGTTGAGATTACCTGAACTTGAGAAAGTATACTGCCATAATTATACTTCTTTTCTCATATTTGTTTACAGGCGCAAAAACTATACTGTGCATGCTGAAATATTAAACCTTACGAAACCGGCAATGAAAATGAAGGAGTGGTACGGTAAGAAAAAAAATGTAACTTTGATTTGACCGCATACCTAATTGTATTTAACTCTGATGCTAATCCCAAAACAACGGCGAAGCTTTCTCTAATTCGCTGAAGGCTGGAAACAGCGAAGCTGGGCGATTCTAAATTGTAATCATATTGCTTCTAGGTTGTTGCTAGGCTTTAGCTAGGTGATGCTTTCAGCGCAGAAAGGTTCGCGTTAAACCGCAGGCATTCACAAACGTGACACGGATGTCCAAGCTCCAGAGAGAGAATCTCGCGTTGAAACCGAGCGTTCGCACCAGTAGATCTATACGGTCATGTCGTTGTTCGCTTAGGGCTTCAATCGCTAGGGGGATCTTCTCGTAGCCGCCATTCCCTTTCCCGTTCCCTAGTACTCTCTCGTTGTACGTTTCACTGAAGCACCTCCGTGCCGATTCTTCAGCGATGCTGAAAATAGAGCTATGCGCCGCCGCGCCGCGCCGCCGCCGAGGTCCCGAGAGTGACCACGCCGCCGGCGCCGCCTCGCAATAATTGTGGCGCGCCGCCGTTAGTCTTTTATTTTAACCCGTACGGGGAATCTCGACATACAATACATCACTTCACCGGGGGCAGCATTTCTGCCGCCTCTGATTGGTGGGAGCTCGGCCAGCAGCGCACCCTCTCCTTCCGGTTCTTCCTCTTCAACGTCATTTTGACGTCACGAAGTTTTCCCAACTCTCGACTCAAATTAGAGGGACGCAATGCGCTGAAGGGGCAAGAAAGAGGGCGTAGAGAGAGGGAGAGAGAAAAAAAGAAAATCAAAAGAAAAAAAACACGCACGCACATCCAGGATAAAAAAAAACTTGTACCATCTCCCCGAAGGGAACCCTGGTGGGATGCGAAGCAGCAGCGGTGCGCACGGCGTTGACCCGGTTGAAACGGGCGTCATCGCAGATAAACGAGCCGAAATAGTGTTTCCACTCGACGTGCGGTCGAGCGTTGCTGGCGGTGGAGAGGGTGAAGCGAGAGAGAAGTGACACGTTCAGAGGTGTTGCGAGCGGGTGGAGCAGCCGGCAGCTGCGGCGCTGCCGCGAGCATGCTGCAGGTGAGGGAGAGAGTGACGTCAGCGCGCACCTGCGAGGGGAGCGTGACCTACTTGGCAACGCTCCAACACCTACGGCGAGGGGAACGCGTTGCGGCGCATTCGTACGGACTTACGTAATGTACGGCGTTACACACGTGAGTCAAATAGCTGCTTCGCATCTAATAACACGCACAGGAAGGGCTTTCTGGCTAAAGTCGTTCAGAAAGGCCGGTCGATCGCAAAAATCGCACTAGCGCTTGCAGGGCCTTCTTCTGCGACGTTGCGTCCTGTCGATGGCTTAAAATCCTTTCTTCCGACAAAGGTCGGTCATGTAGCTTGTTGAACGCGTTGCAAAGGCATAGTCGCTGTGCACTATACTGTAGACAATCGCAAAAGATATATCCAATTGTATCCTCATTGCCACAGTAGTCACAGGCTGCAGTGTCGGCCATTCCAATGCGGAAAGCTGCGCGTTGGCAAACTCAACGCCCAACCACAGCCTACACAAAAGGGTCGCGTCTACTTGGCGAAGCCTCGATGGGACTTGAAGACTTAACGTAGGGTCAAATGAGTGCAGTCGGGCATGTTTGAAGTGCGGCTCATTCCACTGGCACGTGGTGCGTAGACGAGCAAACAAGCGGAGGTTCCGTGCAGCGTCGTTCCTAGAAAGCGGTAGTAGTATTTCATGGTCTTCTCCGTTGGTTGAGCGGGCAGCTTGATCGGCCCGTTCATTGCCGATGATTCCGCAGTGACTGGATAACCACTGAGAAGTGATTTGATGTCCTTTCTCAGTCAGGTGGTGTATAAGCTCCACTGTCCCCAATACCTGCTGCTCATGCGGTCCGCGGCGTCAGGTTGATAGTAGAGACTGCAGTGCCGCCTTTGAGTCGCAAAAATGGCCCACTTGTGTGTCGGTTGGTCAGTGACGAATTGTAACGCACTACGAAGGGCTCCCGCTTCTGCTGCCGTCGATGATGTTGCGTGGGATGTCTTGAATTTGATCGTCGTATCCAACCTTGGAATCACGACTGATCCGGTTGAGCTGCTTGGCAGGGAGGATCCGTCAGTGTATATATGCATGGAGTCTTGGTACTTTGCATACAAGTGAACTAAAGCGAGCTGCTTAAGTGCCGGTGACGACAAATCCGTTTTTTCTGGACGCCAGGTACTGTAATGATATTTGGTTGAGTGAGGCACCAAGTCGGGGGTCTAGCGGCAGGAGTGAAGGAAGTTGGTATCGATTCACCATGTGCGATCACTGTTTGGCAGTAAGATGTCCGTGGATGGTCCCCTGGTAGAGAGGCTAGGTGATGGCGGGGAGTTCGAGCAAGATGTCGTATATGAGTCGTCAGTACTTCCACCTCAATGAGAGTCTTGATGAGGTGGTCCTTTGCGATGCCTATAGTCGCCATTGTTAATGCACTTTGAGGCAAGCCCAGACAAATCCGGAGTGCTTGAGCCTGAACACTTTGTATCAGCCGTATACATGTTTTGCTTCCGTTGGTTAACGCAGGCAGGCTGTACCGGAGGAATCCAAGGAAAAGAACCCTGTATAGACGCAACATAGCGGCTGTGGACATTCCCTATCTCTTTCCAGCGACGAATTTGAACAAATGACAGATGCCTGTCAGCCGCTTTTTCATGTATGATCCATCAGGGTTCCATGAGATGTCTCTGTCAGTTGTAACACCTAGGAATTTGTATGATCAGAGGTAATGTATTCTTTCGCCGTTTATTATTATGCTGTAGCTCTCTATTGGCTTGCGCGTAAGTAGAATAACACGCACTACCGGTGGTGTCTGTCGCCCACGTTGACTCCATTCCTTAATCTTGCTTGCATGTGCTTGCGGGGGCTTTGCCCGTCCCTCCTTCCCGCTTTCCGCGTCCCACACCCCCACAGCGCATGCGCGTCCCCTCCCCCCTCTCTCTCCTCTCCTACGCTACCCCTTTCTCTCCTCTAGGAATTATCTACTCTACGGAGCGGCGCGCACGACAGGTGGTGCGACAGCTGCATACTCCGCTGGGGGTGCCACGGTAGTTCCGCGATAGGAAAATGACGGAGCGCGCGCGCCTCACTCTCTCCTGTGCAGCGCCGCGATAAGCGCTCGGCCCGAGCGCTCATTGCCGCTGCCGAACAGAAACATGGGTATTACCAAAACGAAAAGCAGTAAGCTGGCATGTAGCACTTGTGCTTGCGAGGATTGTAGCCCTGGATCGTGCTTCGTCGACCAACTACAGTGGATGGCGCTTAAGTATACAACTGACATTGACCCGACATGACGCCTGCCTCTTAGGAGTAGATATGTAATGATTATAAAATTAGATAGCCAGCACTGCAACCACAACTGACGTTTCACCAACATTACGCCTGCATAGAATAGGGTCTTTTTCCAAAGCAGTTCCGAGACCTGGCGTGGCTCTGTGGTAGAATACCTGATTGTCACGCAGATTGCTGGGGTTCGATACCTGCTGGGACCGTGATATTTATTATTTGCATTCGTCGGGTCAACGCTGCCGACGTCAGTTTTCATTAACGCTCTCGCATTTAAATTACTAATGTGTGTCCTCGCCGTTTCTGCGTAGATACAGATTGTCAAACACCTGCGGCGCACACCAGCTTACCGTGGCCCGTGGTATACGGGTATATGCCACACGCGTCTGCAGGAAAGCGTTTGACGACGTACGCGACAGGATTTTCACGCTATTCATGTCATGACCGGCCAGACATATTCGTCAATACCTCTTACCCTTCCGCATAAATTTCGGTCGACCCCAAGTTAAGGAGGCGATCACGAGAGCACCCAGACGTAGGCGGCTAGATAGATAGATAGATAGATAGATAGATAGATAGATAGATAGATAGATAGATAGATAGATAGATAGATAGATAGATAGATAAAAACGCAAAAGTGCTTACAATACGCAAATAAATGCTTCGCATTTAATACATCACTGCAACTTCCTTAACACGAGAAAGCGAAGAAGAAAACTAAAGTGAAGAAAGGCCTGCTGGGCGACAGAGGCGCAAGATCAGCCTGTTATCCCCAAACGACGCGAGATATGACATGCCAGGACACTTCCCTGAACCCCCAAAGCTCGGATAGAGCAAGAAATGCATGAAAACAGTGTGTGGGGATAAATCTAGAGTGAATTTCTCTAAAGCTGGTGCTTTCTTTTGCCTGCACAACGGAACCTGCTATGTGGACCCAATTTGTGGACAGCCGAATTTCACCAGTTTTTTTTTTTCTTATTCATCCCCAATCAGATTTTTCCCGTTTTTCTTGTACGCTCAAGAGCCAAATAAAGAATTCTGAAATAAATCGACCGAAAATTTTCTTCTTGGGACTGAAGAGACTATTCTTATTTTGGTGTGGACGAGACCTGTAACGCCCTCTTCCAGAATTTTTTTCGCATAGTTCGTTAAACACACTCATATGCTTCAGTTCAGTTCACATTGGACAAACATGGGCGATTGTCCAAGTGCCCAAAGTATTCGAGGCACTCGCTTTTGGACTGGTGGGACACGAGTTCAAACCCCAGCCCGGAAAGAAAGTTTGCTTCCATTGATATATTATTAAATTCGAAGCATTTCTTTGCGTACTGCAGGCACTTTTAGCGTTTCTATCTGCGTATCTATCTATCTATCTATCTATCTATCTATCTATCTATCTATCTATCTATATATCTATCTATCTATCTATCTATCTATCTATCTATCTATCTATCTATCTATCTATCTATCTATCTATCTATCTATCTAGCCGCCTACGTCTGGGTGATCTCGTGATTACCCCTTTAAATTTGGGGTAGACCAAAATTAGTATGTGAGAATAATATGGTTTGACGCATATGACTCGCTGGTCGTGACATGAATAATGACAATCCCGTCGCGTACGTCGTCAAACTCTTTCGGGCAAACCCTGTAGCACATACCACGGGGCGGGTATGTGCCACAGGTATGCGGGTATGTGCCTGTGATGAGTGTAGTTGAACAGTATGGGGTTGTGATTGTGTGGTGTTCTCGGTGCGGTGTCGTGATGGTGTCGCGAGTGCTGAGAACGCGGTGATGAGAAGCGACAACGGCACCACACAACGGACACGTGCGTCACCGAAAGAAGGACGACGTTGGCGGGGCACAGCACGTGGTGAGCGGACGAGGGAAATCGGACAAGAGCCAATGGGAAGCTGGCACGGAGTCGGGGAGGAAGACGACGACGAGCTGGAACGCGAGTCAGTGAGACCCGGGAAGCTCCAGGAGCAGGACGCTGGTGTCAGAGTCAGTGCCATCGGCTTGCGGAACCGAGCACGAAGGGCCCGACAGCCTATAGGGGTCTCCAGAACCAGGCCCTCCTGGTTCCTGCTGCTGCTGCTGGTTCCTGCTGCTGCTTGCCACCCCGACCCGAGTCCCAGGGCCGGCTGCCGACCTCCAGGCGACGTACGAGGCCAAGGGTGTCGCCGGCCTGGGGGGGCCTGAAGACGCCGTCCTCAGCGGCTCTCGAGCTGGCCTACCTCCTCGTCCGCCCCACAAGTGCCCTCGCCGTCAGCGTGTCAGCGACGACTCCGCCGCCCGAGCCACCACCAGCGACTCCATAACTGGAGACTGTTTTTTTTTTTGGAACGTTCTATGGAACTTTCATGATTATCGTAGGACCGGTCACAAAAGCGCTAGCATAGGAGTAGCCCGGTTGTGTTTGCTTCCGTTACGTGTTATTTTTCCTTCTCTTTCTTATTTCTTGGGATAAAGTTACATTTTTGGGTGTGTTCGAAAATGGCTCCGTTTTTTTGTTCCGGTCAGAGGCCTTGCCTCAATTGAAAACAAAACCCCAAACCATAAACCTGCATCACAGTGCCACAGGTGATTGACAGTTTAGACTACCCAGGAACGGCGAGACAAACATTGGTACTTTTAACGCCAGAGCGTTAAAAAGCTGACGTCATCAGCAGCGTTCACCGGACGAATGCAAATAATAAATGTCAGGGTCCCAACAGGAATCGAACCCAAGCATTCTGCGTGGCAATCAAGCATTCTACCACAGAGCCACGCCAGGTCTCGGAACTGCTTTTCGAATAAACCCTAATGTTCGTGAAACGTCAATTGTCGTTGCAGTGCTGGCTATCCAATTTTATAAACATTACATATGTACTCCGATGATACAGCCGTCACGCCGGGTTAACATCAGTTGTAGTAAAGCGCCATCCACTGAAGTTTATATAAGTTGCAGTGTCCAGGGCTACCATCCTGGCGAGCACAAGCGCTACATATCAGTTTACCGCTTCTGGTTTTGCTACTGCCCATGTTGCTGTTGGCATCGTTACGCAACTGTAAACAACTTGTTATGCAAAACATATGCGACTGTGGAACATATGTCTGTGCGTACAACATTTGTACATATCTTTAGCGTAATTTCGTAACGTTTCGCTCAATAAACATTACAACACAGTCACCTTCCCTCCGCATGCTTCGCATAACATCGATTCCCAAGGTACGTGGAATCTGCCGAATTTTTTTTTTTGTACGCGCCACATCCTTCGTATTTCTGGCACTTCAAGCGTGACGCCAAGCGACGACATGACACGACAACCCGGGCCCCTAAAGAGCACCGCAGTGAAAATAAAGGAAGCTTGATGGTTAAACGATCAAAAAATTGTGCGATGCTATTGTAGCAAAAGACACATGAACTTTGTGCCGATACGTGGTAGGGTCATTATAAATGGCAATATCAGGGAAAATATTTCATATCTGGATGCCTAACCGTAGTGATGATGTGTCCAACGTGCTTGCGTTACCAAAGATGGTCATGAAGCTGAGGTGAATGTGTAACCTGCGTGACGTGTAGAGGGGTTGCTCAAGGCGCAGCGACGATATTTTGCTACTGTAGACGCACTCGGGAAACTGGCATAGCAAAGACAATTGGCGGTGAATTGATAATTGTTGAAAGGAATAATTGAGTTTAAGCTTAGTCGCACTGGAGTGATTGTGGTAGTTCCTTCAAATGTAGCAGGCAGCTCTATTCGGAAGTGCTTCTAGTATGCTAATTTGATAACGAGAGAAAGGTGACCAAACAAATAAAAAGGGCTGAACGAATATTCGAGTTTCGTAATCGAATCGAATAATTCCATTATTATAATAAATCGATTTTGCTGTCGAATATTTAGTATCCAAAGTTCCGAATAATTCGACAAAACGGTTATAATGCGTGACAAAGGCTAATGCAACTTGGTAAGTGTGCCTAAAACAAACGCTAACGTCGTTAAAGTGGGCATTTCGTTAAAACTTTCACCGATATACCGGTTCAAAAGCAAACGCATGTTTATTTTGAAGGAGGTTAGCTCTTTTCCGTCAACAATTTAATGCTATTTCCGAGAAACCTTCCCATATTCCAATATGAACTTGGTTAGACGCCATGAGGTCGAGTACCGGAAGTTTTACTGCGATAGCAAATATATGGACACTTTCAACGGCTGGCCTCGCACCCGCGTGCGCGGCCAGCCGTCGATTGCTATTCAAGCCGACAGGAACTGCATCGCCCAACTTGAACGAACATGAAGAGACGTTGGAGGAAATGGGGGGAAGCTATGCCACTCGAGCAGCAACTGTTGTCATTGATTATAAAGACGCAGCTGACATGCTGACCCGGGTGTAATCTCGACAGGCATGAGCAAACGGCTGCTGTCCCCTTATACAGCCTGTGCTATGAATGCGAAGAGACTGCGCTAAACCGCTTCTCTCCCTGAACGACCGTATTCTCTTCTACCAGCATTTTGGATCTGACATCATTTACCTGTGGTCAAATCCAAAATACTTTGTTGCTAGCTTTACTTTGTACAATATTACAATTATTCCCTACATCATTAATTTCGCCCTTGCGCTGACATTGATTTTTTTAAAATCAGTATAGAAAGCACCTGAAGTAATATCTGTCCTCGTTTTTTTAGCGCATCGTTTTTTCACTGAAGTAATATTTTACAAAGTGCAATTTTTCGCACGAGGATACAACTTCAAAAAAATTTCGAAATTATATGCAATAACCTGATATATACTGTCCACTATTACGTTCCTTGACTTTATTCCACTTCTTTGCAGATCTGAATGTTACAAAGGTGATGCAGTACTGGGATCCTGGATGGGGATGCGCAATTTTCCACGCAAGCACTGTCGATCATCCAAGTAGCACGCGTAAATAATTTCATATTTCCAATTTGGTGTTTTTACTGTCTTGCTTTCTTTTCAATTTTTGTGTATTTTCAAAGTAATAATATAGTAGAACTATATGCAAAATTTCGCACATGAAGTCACGGGAGTTCCATGTCCAGGAATTTCGGATATCGACAGCTAGCGTCATCTGTTGTGTGGCTCCCGAGTGTGCAGCGTCCCTCAATGGGAAACAACTTTTAAACATTTATTTCAGTGCAGCGCCTCAATGTACGCTTAAATCACTCCGTGTATATAATCTGGGTGCCACTATCTCACAATGCGAGAAATTTGGCTTTATTCCCATCAAAAAATCTGGGTTCGACAACCACTCTTTTATATGCTGTGTCAAGCTCCTTAAGCGAGAGTTTTGAAATTTATATAAGAACAATGCGCCTTCACCGGTTTAAATCGCTGAAATGACATAATGTTCATGACTCAATGTTCGTATCTGTGAAATTTGACTTACGTCGGCAAAGTTTCTGAGGTTCGATGGGCACTTTTGTAAAAAGGTGCATTGCAGTGAAACCATCTTATAGGAGGGCAAGCGCTTTATTGTGCTTTCCGCTGCCCCAGAATGCGAGAAAATTTCACAGTATTTTTATATAAGGTTTTCTTGAAGTTGCTCAACCTAGGCATGGTATGAATACTATGCGATCTTCAGTTCATAGTTAGCAATGAGAAGTTTTAGGTTACTTAAAGTAAATTATCAGAAATTAAAATATGTATTCGTAGTTCAAAGATAGAAAAAGAATAAAAAAGACACATTGATATTGATACGAATCTTCCTCCATTGGGTATAAGTAATTAAAGGTACTGATGAATTTAACAATTTATCACCTTATGGATGAAAGCGGTCAGTATAAATGGACCTATATAATAAGTACACATTTACAGATAGTATTGCAATATGCACAGCTGAAACTAGATCATCGACGTATGTAAGTAGATAGCAGTAATGATTGTCATAGCTCATTTATTTTAGGTATTCTAGTTTAATTAGTATGAATAATTATTAAAAGTTACAACGACCTCCCAACAACTCACAGTGACTGAGACTTACACTGCAGTATCAATGCACATTCGCACCCTGACGATATAAGTAATCACTTGTTATAACGAATTTCCCCATTTTAAGCTTAGAACAGAAGACTTTCACCATAAAAGGATCTGTTCATAAAATAATGCGGTAGTCAATGTGTGAAGTTGTGATCAGAGACATATAATAGTATATAATTGTTTTTAGTGATAGCTATCGATAATTCGTAATCAGAATTGATTTTCGGTGAAAATCTCTTCAACCTACCGATTAAAGTGTTAAGAGTGTGATGACCGAAGTCGAAGAGGCCGAACTGGGTTGTGGGTTGTGGGCTTACGACCGGCTCAGAACAGAAATAGAACAGCGAGCCCAGCGAACGGGTGTTGTGTCTGTTTCTCTCTACAATGGCGCAGTCGCGAAACGCAGAGTCATCAGATTACGTCAATGTACCTACGTCCATGCCCCTTCGAAGCCGACGAGTACTCCCGGAGACTGAGGATGGCGTCGAAGCCTCCACCGCGGCTCCATGGCATCACTGTGACGCCGACATTGCCCGGTCCTCGTGCATGCTGCCGCAGCAGCTCAACGATATGGCAAGCTGCGCTACCTCCGGCATTCGGTGTGTTGCTCTTAACCTGCTCTCCGAGACCGCAATTCCGGAGTTCCATGGTTACGAGAACGATCCTACCACCTGGATTGGCACCGTCGACTCTGTTGCGCTCAAACATTCTTGGCCGGAGTCCACCAAGAAATCAGTCGCGGAAGGGCGTCTCCGAGGAGCTGCCCAAGCCTGGCATCGCTTTCAGGGAAGCACGTATGCCTCTTGGTCTAGTTGGAGCGCTGCTCTGACGTCTACGTTTGCACCGCTGCCGGGCGCTTATGACACTCGTTTCATGGAGATGCGGTCACGCCGGCAAGACCCAAGAGAAGACATTGCCACCTACCTCTACGACAAGTTACACCTCCTAAAAGCGTGTGACATAGCCTGGCCTTCTCCGGCAGCCAGACAGTACGTCGTCGATGGCATCTATAACTCGACGCACGCGGCCATACTGTCTGTACATACAGCACAAGATGGCCTCGAGACTTTCATCCGAAGGGCGGCAGAATTGCAGGATACTGCTAAACGGCGTGCCCCTGCTGTCTCCACGCAATCAGCGGCTACAATGTCACGTGATTGCCATCCTTACAGTCGCTGCGGACAAGGATACGAGAGTTACACACAAGCTCCGCATCAAGAAATCCAGTAACCAAACGCGGACGCTGCCAACAGTTCGCGTCCGCATTGACGGCATCGGGGAGCTGACGGCTCTGGTGGATACTGGAGCGCAACGCACGGCGCTGCTTCGACGCCATGCCCCCGTCACCCTCCAGCCTTGGACCGAGCCACCCCTTTGCGGCCCTCGGCGGCAGCGCGGGTATTGCCGGTTGGTGCACTGGACATTCAGCTCCAAACTGAAGCCGGGAGCAAATTCCTTGCTGATGTTCCCGTATTCGAGCACTTGCCCACCGATGTGGTCTTGGGAGTGGATTATCTCCTATCGGGTGACGTACAGCTTGTGATCGAGGGTGGTGGAGTTTTTCTGCGTCCATCGGTCTCGGCTTCAACAGCTACAGCAGTAACTACAGGTGAGCCTGATGGACTTACGACTCTTTCCTCAGTGCTCGAGCGACACAAACCAATTTTTGCGGAAAGTACATCGCTGCTACCAGGTACTGGCCTACTTGAACATCGCATACCCACAGATGGTCATGCACCCATTTCTATACCCCTACGACGTTACGCCGAACGTGAACGAGTCGTCATTGCCGAGCAAGTGCAGGAAATGCTGGCTGCTGGCGTAATTAGACCCTCTTCGAGTCCCTGGGCCGCACCTGTCGTCCTAGTCCGAAAGAAGAATGGTAGCCTCAGGTTTTGTGTCGACTATCGGGAGTTGAACAAGCACACCATCCCCCGATTCATACCCACTCCCCGCATCGACGACGCCATTGACACTGTGCGGCATGCTAGATTCTTCTCATCACTTGATCTTCGTGCGGGGTATTGGCAAATTAACGTTGCCGAAGAAGACAAGTGCAAAACAGCGTTCCGGACACCTTCCGGCCTCTACGAATTTAACCGCATGCCTTTTGGGCTGCGGACAGCGCCAAGTACATTTCAGCGCGCCATGAATATTGCCCTCGGCCCATTGAAAGATCACGCTTGTGTCGTTTATCTGGACGACATATTGGTCGTGGGCACAACAGAGCAAGAACATCTTCGGAACTTGGATGAAGTCCTCCGAACGCTATTCAATGCCGGATTTCGATTGAACCGAGAGAAATGCCAATTTCTCTCGGACACGATTTCTTACCTGGGACACGCCATTTCGGCAGACGGTGTTCAACCTTTGCCTGAAAGAGTAGCAGCAGTAGCAAAACTTCCCTACGCCAACGTGTTTGAAACAGCTGCAGGCATTTTTAGGTCTCGCGTCGTACCTGCGCAAGTTCGTTCCCAACTTCGCAGCGACAGCAGCTCCACTCACGAATATGCTCAAGAAAGCGTCGACGTTTACGTGGGGCCCTTCCCAAGATACCGCCTTTCAAACCCTAAAGCACCGTCTGACACAGTGCCCCGTTCTGAGTCATTTCCAGGATACGTGGGACACTGAGGTTCACACTGACGCAAGTCAGGTTGGTCTAGGAGCGGTCCTCGTTCAGCGCGACCCAGACGGAGTTGAGCATGTCGTAGCTTACGCCAGCCGCAAGCTATCCGACACGGAACGCCATTACCACTCGAACGAGTTGGAGTGCCTGGCTGTTGTCTGGAGTGTGGACGAGAAGTTCCGTCACTACTTGTTCGGCCGCAAGTTCACGGTGGTGACGGACAACACCGCGATTGCGTGGATGTTTGCCAAGCAACATCTGAAGCACAAGTTCGCCCGCTGGATCATCCGACTGCAAGACTACACCTACGACGTGAAGCATCGAGCAGGGGCACTTAACCAGGTTGCCGATGCACTGTCACGGAACCCGTGCGAGGAAAGCTCCCCACAAGCCAAAGAGGGCTGGATCTGGTTCTCGCAGCAGGATGTTTCGAACTCTCAGCGGTTTGATTCAGATTTGGCAGCAATAATCACGTCCCTCGAAGACACGCAGAATAATTCAAATTTTGTCCTCCGCGGAAAAAACGTTGTATCGACGCCATTGGACCAGTAACCAAGAAGAACGCCACCTTTTAGTGATTCCATCGACCATGCGTTCTGAAGTCCTGCACGCCATCCATGATGTCCCCGAAGGCAGACACATAGGCCGGCGGGCTACTCTTCGGAAGATCCAGGAACGTTTCTGGTGGCCGAGAATGGAGAGAAGCGTGCAGTCGTACGTCGCCAGCTGCGAGGTGTGCCAAAAGCATAAGCGTCGCCCGGGTTGCCAACCTGGACTACTCACGCCTATTCCACTCCCTGATACTATTTTCAACACCATCGGGATTGATCACGTCGGCCCATTACCAACTACAGCCGCAGGGAACCGGTACATCGTAGTCGCAGTGGACCACTTGTCGAAGTTTGTGGAAGTTGCTGCGGTGCCCTCTCTCGCAGCTGGCTTCGTGATCAAATTTCTACGGGACCGCTTTGAATGGAAGCACGGCCTACCTAAAAAGATAATTTCAGACAGAGCAACTACGTACCGCAGTCGTGAACTGCGATCATACCTCCGAAACGCTGGGGTCGAACATCATTTCACTTCAGCATACCATCCCCAAGCGAATGGATTAACGGAGAGGTACAACCAGACCCTACTGGCTCGACTCGTTCCTTACTGCAAAAACAACAAACCAAATGAAGCAGACTGGGATGACCACCTGCAAGCAGCCGCATACGCGATTAACACGACGTTCCAGGTTTCTATTGGAACTTCACCTTACAGAAGTGGTCTACGGGCAGATTCCAAAACTGACTGCCGTCCAGAATTTGAACACCCCCTTAAAGTCGGACGCACGGCTTCACGACAGACCACCTGTCGCGTCATTCGGGCTAAGGCACACGAGACAGCTACAAACGCTCGAGAGGCCCAGAAACGCTACTATGACCGCCGCCATCGACCAGCGCCACCATACAAGGTCGGAGACGAGGTGTGGGTCCAACGATGCGCGCAATCGCCGGGCAAAAAGCTTCACCCGAAGTACGAAGGACCTTTCGTCATTACTGCAAGGTTGGGTGAGAACACGTGGCGTGTAGGCTATCCGGCAGGTGAAACGAGTGCGGACAAACGCAGGAAAAACAATTTTTCTGTGCACGTTTCTCGTCTGAAGAAAAGAGAGCTTCGGCAGAACTGATAAGTCGCGCTTCGTGTTTTCGCTTTTAGGAAGCGCACAGACGCAGTGTGGCCGAATGTGATGACCGAAGTCGAAGAGGCCGAACTGGGTTGTGGGTTGTGGGCTTACGACCGGCTCAGAACAGAAATAGAACAGCGAGCCCAGCGAACGGGTGTTGTGTCTGTTTCTCTCTCTACAAGAGAAAGGTATTTAAGAAGTGATGATTAGACTTTGTTTGTGATAGATCTAGGTAATTATCGAGTGCGGGTAGATAGATAATTGATAAATTATTCGACGATATTATTATAATGTACTAAATCAAATCATAAAGTGAGAGACTGAATAAATTGAAAATGTCTTGCTCGTTGGCAATTAGTGGCTTTGTGAACTAATTAAAATGAATATTTATTTTTAACAGACAAGCTGTTTCAGCGTCTCGTTAGGCCGTGCGCGTCGCGGACAGAAAGTGCGCCTAGCTATGTCGTCAATGAGCGATGTCAATGTAACCTTACCCAAGTTAATTATGTCGTGCCGCGTTAAGGAACGCTGAATTAGGTTGAGCTTAATGAAGCCGGTTCTGATTAAGCTGATTCATGATTAATCTGTATCTGTACAGTAATCCCAATGTCCTTCAGCCCACTGGATGGCACTGGTCACACACTACAGTGTGTACCAGTGGCTCCCAGCGCGCTGTACTACACTGGGACACACTGTACAGCGTTTCCAGTGTCATCCAGTGCGCTGAAACGCCCTTGGAGGCACTGGAAACGCCGTTTTTCCCGCTAGGGTTAACACGTCTGTATGGCATTTCTGACGGCTTCAGACTTGCATGCGTTGCAATCGTCTCTACTTTTCTGTTACAGCACTCCGCTGGTGCGAGATGCACGTGCAAGGCAACAAATTGAAGGAAGCATACGCACATAGCCGATACCCCCTCTTATAGAGGGTGTGACGAAAAAGTTCTACGATATCTGTGGACGGAACGTGACAAAAATCGCGGTTTTTAGAGGAGACTGCCCCAATGCCAATTTTTTGAAGAAAAAAAGCTAGCACACCAGCCAAAGCCCTCACGTATGGCATGAGATTCAAAAGCGAAGCACATTAATGCATACCCATATAGCAGTAAAATAAAGCTCAGCTGACGAAATTACATTGGCTTTTATTAATGGAGACAATGCAAGGATTGCCATTTTAAGTAAAGATTTCTGCAAAGAAAGTAGGAACACACGTAAAAATCTGAGAGAGTACAGAAACTCGACTGGTCAACAGTTCGCAGCACGTTACAAGTTATTTATTAACAAAAATGCTTCGCCTGCTGCAGTCACACTGACAGCGCTTGTGAACTTACCTGCGAATTTTTATCTTCGCTTTTGCCTTCAGCTCTCAATTACTATACTCCCGACTTCCTAGCAATCTCAGCCTATTAAACGTGTCGCAAATTAAAAACCAATTTTTGTTTTCTTCACAAACATTAGAAGTGTACAAAGTAAAGGTGATAAATTATACTGTTTGATGGACGACTTTCCGTAGACATATTAGTACTAAAGGAAACTTATTTATCGAGTAAAAATTGCCATACTCAAAATTTACAAGTGACAATACCTTCAAGATTTACAGATTCCGATCGATTAAGAAGGGCAGGTGGCGCCGTTCTCATCGCGATTTCAAATATATTCCCCTCTTAAATAATTCCTACCGCTTCACCACTTGAATTTGTACGCGCAGGCGTACGCTTTGGGCATCAAGATGTGACTGGCATTTTGAAAATGATTTGTTTTAATGTAAATAACAAATGTGTGAACGATACGATGCATGCAGTCACGCATAACGTTTGTCCGGTGTAGTTCCACTAAACAAATCATTTAAAATGATTTGAATTCAAATCGCGGTATATTACTTACTCTTAAATGCAAAGCCCTTTTAGGCGCGCGGGCTGCCGTTTCTTGACTCTTGCTACCTCCTGTCAAATGTCATCTCATGTCACTACTTGGCGTCTCACAGGCCTCTACATGTATAGCGTAGGCATGCATAGTATAGTATAGCAAGAGGACGAGACAGGAAAGCGGAGGTGAGGAGTGGCGATGTGATGAGGAGGGAAAGGAGGAGGAGAAAGGGTAAATCATGGCATAACGATGTATTGCATTGTCATGTGTAGTGTAATAAATCAAAGGGGCGGGAGAGCAAATGAGGGTAAAGAAGAGGGAAATGAGGAAAGAAAGGGTAAAGCTTAGCATAGACGTACACAGTGTAGTACAGCAAGGTGACTCTAAAGGGAAGTTAGGGCTAGGAGGAGAGGGAAAGGAAGAGGGGAGACACCAAATCCCAGCGCGTGCATACCAGTTGACCCAGCCTCTACGAAGCGCAGGTAAATCACTACTCCCTACGACTCTCGCGTGCAACGCGATTGTATCTATTTTTTCGTTCTGGGCCACTGGTGCATAACATGAGTGCCGACACGAATTTAAGACATGTTTTATATAGCAGCTCTAAATAAAACACTGGAGCCGAGAACCAAAAAAAAAAGTGATGTGGTGCTTGAGGACGTATTGAATAGATTTACAATACCGCTACCTTAAAAAATACTTGGTTTCATTATCGAAGGCGCACTTTCAAACTGGCGTTTCCCCGCACGCGTTTGGTGATTGGCGTCACCATGGACCTGAGCCAACAGGAGGGGGGGGAAGAGTTTGACCGTTTCCGCGCCTCGCCATGCGTGAATTAGTCCGTGTCCGCAGAAAAAGGGATCCTGGTGGTTGTGCCGACACCGGGTTGATTACACCTTTGAAGGCGACACAGCCATTTTGCCCCGCCTTCAAGTAGCCGGCAACCCCTGGGCGAACCTACCCCGGGGAAATCCCCCGTCTCCTTTTCCTATCTCTCTCTCCCTACATTTTCGTCCAGTCGCTCTTACATTTTCCTTTTTTTTTTATCCTACCTTATTCTCTTCTCTCTCACTTTCTCTTTTATCCCAATCCAGCGCGAGTGTTTCGGTCAACGTGTCCTCACTGAGTCAGTTATCGTGCACTCTTCCCCAATTTTCCTGCCATTTTCCTTCCAACTTTCTTTTTTTTTTTATGAATAAAGGATCCCTTACTTATACCTTTCCTACCACTCGCTCTTTCATTTCCCATTCTTCCAGGTGGCGATGGTTAACCGTGTGTATTTATCAAACCGCTGCTAATAGTTACATGAGGTTATCGAGGTGATGTATCGCTGACGTCAACAAGTGCTATTCAACCTTGTAGTATCCCCTTGGTGGGCTCGGTGGTGGGTCGCCACCATCGCCGAAATGCAAATGCTTCGTACGTCAAACTATTTTCCGCCATCCACTGATAACCGCCTGAAACAGTGGCACACGCATGGGTACTTTTGCCCATTTGCCCACCCCAAAGAATCCTTTCCCAAACACCAATGTTCTACACAGCCAGCATGAAACGAAGACAATTCGAACGATCTCACTATTCCTGGTGTCTAAATCTCTCACGGAAGCAATCGGCCGAGGTTATAAGGTAACGAATATGGGGAAGCAGCGACCTTCTCGAAGATCGCGACAAGCTATGAAAACTCGCAGCATTTGGGGAAAGTCCAGTTTAGTGGGCCCACATAGGTCGACAAGCCCAGTATCTTTGAGGAAGACCTGCTGGAACTAATTGAAAGTGAATTTCTGGAAGGTTGGCAAGACAAGAACGTAGGCCAAAGTCTCCAAGAATAATAATAAAGTGAGATGACAAACAAATCCCAACCAAGCACATAGCGATAGCACAAAATCCCGCCACCGTCCTTTTTGTCATACTATGTATACATCTACTTTGTATATGCCTTCGATGAGAAGATATAACGGCGTACGTCGACAGAAAATTATTCTACAAATTAAAGCCAAAAGGAGCTTTTACCACTAAAATTACGCATGTTACCAATAAATGATTCCGCGTGGGATTTTTGGACAATTTGGAAATAAAAAATTCTTATTTCTTACAAATATATGAACCTTTGGTTTAGTATTCATGCATTCATCTACCCTAAATGAGCCATTACTTGCAATGTTTCTTCCAAAACTCAGACACACAAATATGCACTTCTATCATGCAGTTGCAGTCAATGCTTCAAACGCATGTGACGCAGATTGTAATCCTGATCCGGGCACGTATGCATGTAATCTAAATGAAGAAGTATGTCTCTTTGTTGTATTCGGTAGCAGGAGAAGGTGCACTTTGAAAAGGAACGTTCTAATAGAAGGTATCTGTGCATGCGCTTCTATTAAGTCACCAAAAAAAATTCCCCATCTCCCGCTAGAGGGAACCATGTGTGAATGCGAAGCAGCGGGGAGATAATTAGCTTGAGCGGGAGGAACGTCGCCGCTCTCGTTTTACGACAGCGGTCCGGGCGCTCATCGCGGCGCTGCACAGAAGAGAGAATGAGGCGCGCGCGCTCCGTCATTTTCATACCGCGGAACTACCGTGGCGCCCCCCAGCGGAGTATGCAGCTGTCATACCACCTGTCGTGCGCGCCGCTCCGTACAGGATTCCTAGAGGAGAGGACAGGGGGGGGACATGCATGCGCTGTGGGACGCGGGGAGCCGCTCAGTAGAGTAGAGGATTCCTAGAGGAGAGAGGGGGAGGAGACGCGCATGCGCTGTGGTGGTGTGGGACGTGGGAAGCAGGGATCGACTACGCCCCCTCCAAACACACGCAAGCAAGATCAAGGAATGGGGTCAACCTGGGCGACAGACACCACCTACCTAGCCATTGCTAAGGAGCCTCTCTGTGCTCTCGGCCATGACTCTGATGACTGTTGTAGTGGTTGACGGCCTTCATATTACTACAGTGTTCTGGTTCGCATAATGGGTGCTTCCCTACTTCATGAAAGTGGCCGGACGCGGGACGGGGGACGCGGGACGGCGGACGCGGACGGCGGACGCGGGAGGGACGGACACAGCCCCCGAGCATAAGATGCTTCGCATCAAAACTTGTCAAATGCAATGCCAAGATCCCGCACCTATGCCTGTATTCTGCCCTGGTGCACTCCGGCTGCGCGATCCTCCCATATTCAGCGGTACAGATGACTACGACGTGTAAGACTGGATTGCCGGGTATAGTCTGGTGAGCGCTTACAATAAGTGGGACGCCAGCTACAAGCTCACAAATATGAACTTCTACTGAACCGACGTCCCAAGACTGTGGTACAAAATTCATCGAACCAATTTCACCACCTGAATGGCTTTTAGGACAGCGTTCACACAGGTCTTTGGACGCCCTTCTGTACGCCGGCTTCGAATTGAACAGTTCTTGCGTGGCAGAGTTCAAAGAAAGGATGAAACGTTCACAAGCTACATCAAATATGTGCTCTTTCTCTGCAAGCTCATCAAGCTCATCTTCGGATGAAGCAAGCAAGATCAAGCACACTCTGAAAGGCATTGATGACGATGCATTCCTGATGCTTGCTACGAAAAGTCCTCAAATTGCCGCAGATGTACTCCAGCTCTGCCAGAGTTACGATGAGCTGCGCAGGCAGCGTGCTTCCACACGTTGTGGTGCTCAAGATGCCGTAGATCTTTCATCTTTGGGTTTAGCCGTGACAGCACTGACCATTCAGCTTTGCTTCCACTCATAAAGCAGTTCATTCGTGAGGAGGTCGCACGGCAGCTCTTTAGCATCACCACAACATCGGAGCCGATGGCGTCCTTGGCGCCTTCCCTCTGTGAAGTCAACGAGACGGAAGTTGCCGAAGCATTGCAATCTAGTTCGACTTCGTTACCTGTTGCTGCCCCACTCACGTACGCTGCCGCTCCTGCTCGAGCAGGCACCCCGCCGTCTCCTGCCACCTACCAAGCTACTGGCAGAGTTTATACGTCGCAGCCGCCGACACGTCCGGTTACAGTTCCGTATTCAGCCAACAGTGCCCCTGCAACTCAACCCCATGGCGCCTGCACGATAATCGGCCCATGTGTTTCTCATGTGGCATTCCAGGTCACGTCACTGACCACTGCCGCAGTATCAGCTTCCCTCTTCGTGACAGTGCATGGGCACGGCCGCTCGATGAAAACACACGGTGCGGCCTGCCGCATGGAGCGGAGACAGCGGGGCGCGCCTAGTACTCCGCCGCGCCGCGGCGCCACCAGTAGGGGAGTTTCTGAGGAGACCGAAAGAGAGAGCGCCGGAATTATTGCGGCGGATCGCGGCTTGGCAGCGCAACTGCTGCTGCGCCTTGTTAGTTTATAAAGGGTTACGATAAGTTGCTATAAGTGTAAAATTATACTGGTAAGCGTCCCTACCGATTGTGTGTCGGCGAGTCTTGAAAATAAATATAGCAAGTGTTGGTTTTTATCTGAAGTGGCTGCTCGGGCGAGTTGCATTTTTTTTTGCGTCTTGTTTTCTCTCTTTCGTTGCCGTTACTCTGTTCACACACGAATATTTTCATTTTCGGTACAGTTATTTTTGCAACAGGAGGGTCGTTCATTGACAAGTGCGGTTGTATATCCGAAATGATTGTGTTTCTCACACTCTAGAAGAAAAAAAGAAGCACCGTGAGCATCAGGGGAGTCATAATTGCTTTATTGGTACATGTACTTTATTGTACAGTTTTCTTACTCATGTCCTGGTCATTTCGCGCAGTTTAACAACGTCTAACGGCAGTGAACCAAGTAGCCCGCCAGAACGTCTTACCTGGGAAAAAAAATGGCCCTGCTCTTGGAATTACAGGCGCAGCACTTTCCTAGCCCGAGCTTTCACGGCCAGGCGAACGAGATGCTCATCTGTCATGTTAACATTTCCTCTCCAGTTGGCTAGAAGCACTCGAAAGAGCTTTCTGAGGAAAACTTTGCAAACTTCCATGGCGTGGTCTTCCGCCCCTTAAGTCAGCTCCCGGCACAGCAAGAGGTGTGGCAAAAGTGCAGACGATAGCAGGTCGCAAATCTTGTCACCTCGTCTCACGTCTGCTATCTTCATGGCCTTGTCAATTTCACATTACCAATATGTATGTCATGTCAGCGCTCTCGACATACGAAGTGCAATCAACAAGAGGGTTACAAATCGAATTGTTGGAAAGCGCTGCGTACTTGCATCTTCTTTGTGTATTTATTCCTTGTGTTGTGAATGGAACTAAGTATTTAAATTAATAGGGGCAGGAGAATTTTCGAAACTTTCGAATAAAGAATCGAATAGCGCATATTCAGAACACCGAATATTTTTCGAATAATTTTCGAACATTGAGAACCGACGGGAAAACACCAAATGATGGAAACGTTCAAACGGCCATCAGTTTCTGTCCTGTCTTTGTATTGTAATAACTGAAGGAAGAGACTACGGCTGCCCTCAGGTTCAGAAGCGTAATTTTTATACACATGTACATGAATAACAACAGAGCCAGTTCTTGTGTCAGTGTAAATTGATCTTGCCGGTACAGTATCCAGTACTGGTGGTTCTATCTATAGCGTGCAAGGTACCCACTACTCCATTAATTGATTCGGTGGCTCATGACGATGAAGAATTATGGCTGAGCCCTTTGTAATGGGTTGGAAGCATTCAATGGCCCCCCCGTAATGCAATTCATATTGTGTGACGCCTTGTTACGCAATTCGCATTCTGTGACGCCTGGTTGTTACTTTACTCTTCTACCACGTTACATTGCATATGTTAACGCGGTTACCTTCCCGACATTATGACGTTTGCATAGGGTTTTTGTGCGCCGGAGTTTCGAGCACCGGCATGGTTCAGTGGTAGCATATAATGGGCTGGGCACGGAGGGGGGCTCGGGCCCCGGTTCGAACCCCATTCCATCCTGGATATTTTTTTTCTTCTTTCGTTTTTTTTTATTTCGTGCGATAGCGGTTACGGCCACCGGCGTCGGCGGCGGCGGACAACTACGGCAGCGTTGTTGTGATCTCATAACAGCTTTCGCTGTAAAAAATTCCTCATGAGGCTGCGAGATTCAAACCCGCGCAGCGACGATCCGAAGGAGAGCATTTTAACCGCTCGGCTGTCGAGGCAAGGTGAAAGGACATAGCAAAACACTTACCTCTCGCGCAAGCTTACACGCGTGCCTCTTTGACTGGTGGCGCTGGGATACCTGAGCATGCGTTGAAGTTTCCTGTCCATTTACTTTTGCGCCATAGTGCGCACGTTCGGTGTATAGCTGGCATTTATGATATCTGGTTCTCTACTCTTGAGTTCCTGTGTCCACGCATTGAGTTCTTTATCTATGGATATCTACAAACTAAGCTCTCAAAATATTAAAGCCAGTTCCATGCCTGTGCAATCTGACTAAACAGCGGAACTGGCAAGCAAGTTGCACCACTTGACGAACGCAGATTGAGTTCTTTAATCGTTTAATATTCTTATTCTTTCTTCTATATTTTGTTTCTTTCTTTAGATTTTTCTACGTCATCTTTCTGCTCTCATTCACCTTTCTTTCCATTGCTCCTTCCTAATTGCCCTCTCTCCTCGTTGCCCTCCTTCTAAGCCTCACATTATTCCCCTCACCCCCAATTCTCCTTCCGATCGCCTTGCTAAATTATACTGTGTAAAGCTACGCCACGTTTTACCAGAACTCCGCCTCCTTTACTTCCTCCTCACGCTCACATCACTCTCCCTCACCCTCACTTCCCTTTTCTTTCTATAATGTCCCTCATCCTTTCCCTCCTCCTATTGCACACATCACTCTCCCTCATTGTCACTTCTTTCCCCAGCCTTTGCTATGCTATGCTGTACATGGCTATGCTTTGATTAACCCTCTCGCCTCATTCTTTCCCTCCAACTCGCCCTAACTTCCCTTCCACACCCCTTGCTAAACTTTGGTATAATATGCTATGCTGTAATTAACACCCCCCCTCCTCCTGTCCTTCCTGCCTCCTCGCCCCAGATCACTCCTCCTCACACTCAAGTACCCTTCCCATTTCTTTCTTTACTATGGATGACTACGCATAGTATAGGTGCAATTTTGCACATACGCGCTTTCTGCTGGTCATGCTAAACGGCAGAACGAAAAGCTTAAACAGCACAGTTGTGAAAAAAAAAAACGTGCATAGGTTGCTCTTTTCGGCGAGTGATTGACTTACCACGTATAATACTTTGTTTAAAGAGACACGGTATCTCTCTTTTGGGTCCCACGATTCTCCGACGAGAGTGTTATCGTCTCCCAAGACAGTGCACGTGCCTCTTTTAACGATAGTCATATGCATGACATGTCAGTTCACCCAAAAAAAGTCACAGTTCTTTTTTTTTTTCTTTTGTACCGAGAGTATTTTTTCAAGCTGTTGTCTTTCTAAACTCTCGGCGGCTCCGTCGTTCGTTGGCAGATCCTGTTTTTTATCGCGTGCATGAGGTCACATATGTGTGTGTCTTCGTATTAAACTCTTCTGCGAGCCAGCGGTAGTCATTTTTTTCCTATAGTAATGCATTATTGCGCTAGTCATATTCGTTAGCCAAAGGACTGCAGCAGTCGTTACTATACCATGGCAAAGTGAAATGTACCGGACAACGCAATATAGGCACGGACAAAGTGGAGCAACTCGGGCAGCGCTTGTCCTAGATTACATTTACGTCCATTGTTGATTTCCACTTTACTGGTTTCATTATTACATGCCAGAGCCTCGTAGCGTACCCTTGTCGTAAAAACAACAACCGTTGCACAAGTGATGAGCCCGCAAGCTCCTTTAATGGGGCTGAGTAACGGCCACCACACCACGTAATGAGGTGTAAAATTAACACTACTAATTCGTTTGCACGTGAAATACATATTCCGTATTTAAAAAAGCAACAATCTTTTTCAATCTTTTTTTTATCACTAGCAGATTTCGGCAGCGGCGTCGTACGCGAAAGACCCGGTGCCGGCGAGCTTGCACGAAGGCTGCCCTGGAAGGTGCACGTGAAGGTCACTTGCATACTTGTATGCCCCATTTTCCAATATTAAATGCGAATGCATTTCATAGTCGGGCTATGTCAGGCATCCGGCGTTGTCCGGCGTTGTCCAGCGTTGTCCGCGGAGGAGGAGGAGGAGGATAGGTTGAGGAGGTAAGCGCCGGCAGGTGTTAGATGTGAAGCATCTTATGGCGAAGCTTAATCCGGTGGTGGTGGTGGGCGGCGTGACCACCTATACTGCGCATGCGCAAGCGCTTTAAAAAAAATATAAATAAAAAACCTCCTCTCTCCCTCTCTCTCCTCTAGGCATCCCTCCCCGCGGCAACCACACCCTCACTGCGCATGCGCCTCCCCCTCCTCTCTCCCCTCCTACGCTCCCCCCTCTCTCTCCTCTAGGCATCCCTCCCCGCGCTCCCACTGCGCATGCGCGTCCCCCCCTCTCTCTCCTCTAATACGCTCGCCCCTCCCTCCTCTAGGCATCCCTGCCCACAGCGTCCACACCCCCCACTGCGCATGCGCGTCCCCCCCCTCTCTCTCCTCTCCTACGCTACCCCCCTCTCTCGCCTCGCGACGCCGACGCAGGCAGCGTCTGCTAGCGAGTTTCTTGGTTGAAAAAAACCGATTGCTCGCGCTGCACAACCGTTCACTGTCCATCCCGTATATATGGCAATGGATCTTGACCTCCAAGGTGGTGCCGGTGGGAGATTTCTCCTGTGCGTTGTTGAACAATAAAAATTCGCAGCGTGCGCGTTAACTAAAAGCCGACTGCGGGTCTCTGTGTCCAGTCGGAGTCTTCTGTCTCTCATTGCCCATTAGCAGCGATTGGCATGTTCCAGTAGGAAACACCGCTCCATCGCTGCGTGCTTTACGCATCTCCAGTTTTAAATGCGAATGCATTTCAAGTGCGTGAGGGCGCTCGCATCGCGGGAGCTCGGCGGAGCTATATATGAAAAACAATTTAAAAAAAATAAAAAAAAAAGAAAAAAAGGAAAAAAAGAACAAAAAGAATTAAAAAAAATAAATAAATAAATATAGAAGAAAAAACAGAACAAATGCAAAAAAAAAAAAACAGGCGCTGCGCCGTGCTCCCGACCGGGCTGCAGAAATTAGGCGCCTTTTTCCTTCTTCGAACCACAACCACCATATATAAATGGAGTGAAGCGCGCGCGAATTGCATTCGCGTTTCCTCACGATTCCCTTCGGGGAGGTGGGGGCATTTTTCATCCTCAATCGTTCGTGCCCTTATCGTGGATCAGTCGTATCTCGTAGGCCCGTCTCATCTGTTCTGAAACTTATTTGTTACTTCCCGTTTCCATATTATCGTTGCCTCGATAAGAATGCATGACCATAGTTGTTGCCTGTAGCAACGGAAAAGTTGCGCTCCTAGGCACGAGACTGACGGTGCAATGCAGAGCATGAGGCAAGGAAAAAAAGTCTGGATCGAGATCAGACTGGTATATAAGATACGGCTAATCCACAA